>OZ022267.1:4448671-4743671 GCA_963978885.1 Nemotelus pantherinus | reverse complement strand
CATACATATAACATTCAGCAGATAATTCCGAAAAGATATTAATAATACATAATATGTCCTGATGTTATTTATATTTTCCCAATAATCTGGTGGATCCTATACCCAAGGTATTTTTACTCTTTTCTTCTTCTGTATTCTAGTTTATGAATCGTTCAAAGACTATGTAGCAGCCGAAACCTTAGATGGCGACAATAAATACGATGCCGGTGAATATGGTCTACAAGAAGCTGAAAAAGGAGTTATATTTCTATCATTTCCGCCTGTTCTTCATTTGCATTTGATGCGTTTTCAGTATGATCCGATCACTGATAATTCGGTCAAATTCAACGATCGTTTCGATTTTTACGAAGAAATCAGCTTAGATCGGTACCTGGCCGAGAAAGAAGCCACTCCCGCCGACTATAAGCTCCACGCCGTTCTGGTGCACTCTGGTGATAATCATGGTGGTCACTATGTCGTTTATATCAATCCACAAGGCGATGGAAAGTGGTGTAAGTTTGATGACGATGTAGTGTCGCGGTGTACTAAGGCTGAAGCAATCGAACAAAATTACGGTGGTATGGACGATGAAATGAGTCTGAATACGAAGCATTGCAGTAACGCGTACATGCTGGTCTATATTCGTAAATCGGCAATGGCAAATGTTTTACAGCCAATAACCGAAGACGATATACCGAGTGAACTGACTGATCGACTGGAAGAAGAGAAACGCATGGAGCAGGTACGCCGACGAGAACGTTCCGAATCGAACACTTGCGTCGTCATACAAGTTTTACTGGAGGAGTACTTTGAAGGTCATCAATGTACCGATTTGTTTGATATCGATAAAGTACACTATCGTGTTTTCAAAATGAAGAAAACTCAATTGGTCTCAGATTTGATTGCAGCGTTTGTAGAAACTTTCAAGGTACCACAAACACGCCTACGCATATGGCCTCTGATTCTAAGACATCAAATTACACGGCCAGTGTTTTTCGACTTCAACGAGGAGATGAATAGGCAGTTAATGAACGTAGTCGAGCTACAAAATCCCTGGACCGTTTTTCTCGAAATTGCGCCGGCCGACGTGCCGTATCATTTTCAACCGTTCGATAAGAAACGTGATGTGTTAACATTTTTCAAATACTACGATCCAATTGAGAAAAGATTGAATTATGTTGGATTCGGGCAGTATCAATTACAATTGAAATTGTCTGATCTCGTTGCCCATTTAAACGAACGTTTGGGCTTCTCGCCGCCTGTAGAGCTTACAGTGTATGAAGAAATTCAACCCAATACAGTAGAGAAACTTAATCTTCTGAATGAAACGCTTGAAAGGGTTTTGAAAACAACAAGAGATGACATTCAAGGCAATATTCTGATATTCGAAAAGAAACATCACGACGAAAGACTTGAGCTACCAACATGTGCCGATTACTTTAGAGATTTGCTGTGTCGCGTCGACGTAACATTTATCGATAAGATGAATCCTAATGATACAGGGTTAGTAGGTCAAATTTTTGTTTTGTTGGAAAATATTTGAATGATTTCAAACCAAACGCGCTTTTCCTTTCAGTTTCACTCTGGAGCTTTCGCAGCGAAACACATATGATCAAATGGCACATGCTGTTGGACAGAAAATCAACACCGATCCGTACGAAATACAATTCTTTAAATCGCAAGGGTAACGATATTTATTAGACATCCCTTAAGCTTATAAATTGATTGACGTTGTCTTTCAGATTTAAAGACCTACCAGGAAGTTCTTTACGCTGTTCCTATGATGGCAGCCTAAAAGATATATTAGCATACAATAAACCCAAAACCATAAAGAAAATATATTATCAGAGACTCAATATGAACATTAATGAGCTAGAAAATAAAAAATTATTCAAGTGCCTGTGGGTATGTATAATAGATAATTGATTGCGTCTTCATATTTAATGAAATTTTATGTTTTCTCTCATAGCTTTCACCAAACCTAAAAGATGAAAAAGAACTAGTTTTGTATCCAAATAAAAATGGCACTATCAAGACATTACTAGAGGAAGCTGCAAAGCAAATCGAGTTTAGTGATGATAGTACGAGAAAGTTGCGACTAGTTGAAGTTTCTAGCCATAAACTTTACTCCATACTTCGTGAAGATACACCTTTGGAAAGTATGATCGCGATCGCGCAAAGAATGTGCGAAAATGATTCTAATTTTTTTTTTATCTCAAGATCTTCAAAGTGCTAATGATACTAGTATATCCAATCAGCCGAGTCAGAAAATCTATCGAATTGAAGAAATTCCTCATGATGAACTTTATCTGGCCGAAGATGAAGTTTTGATTCCTGTTGCACACTTTTGTAAAGAAATCTATAATTCGTTTGGAGTTCCGTTTTTCATCAAATCGAAGCATGGGCAACCCTATTCAGTTCTTAAAGAACGTATTCAAAAAAAGCTCAATGTCCCAGATAAAGAATGGGAAAAGGTTCAGAACAAAAGTTTGCATATTGTAAATTACAGGAATAATCGAATCTTATTTGCAGTACAAGTTTGCCTTCATAGCTATGGGACGTGTCGAATATATTAATGATACGAATTCTACGGTCGATATGGGTGATTATAAAACAACGACTTCTCAGCGTAAGTATGGTTTGATGCTGCTCAAGTCCTACGAAACTAAACAGAATATTTGCTCCTGAAAGTTTTTAGAAATACAGATTATCAATATGATTTTCTTCTCTTTAAAGCAGCAAACATTCCTTTACCGTATCTTGGATTGGAACACATCAATAAATCGCAGAAACGATCGCGCTACACATACATGGAGAAGGCCATTAAAATCTATAACTAAGCCATGCTGTCCGCGTGAATAGGGAAGACGGTAAAAAAATCAAGTTAAAACGATCATCCGAAAAACCTAGTAATGGATATCGACGGCAGAGTAGATTCATGTCTTTTATTTCCTAGCTTTTTTGAAGCCAGCCAGTTCGACAATACCACCGTCTGTCCTCGAGACCAGGGCGTATTCATTTTTGTCTTGAACTTTTAGTTATTCTTGTATATGAACACTTAGGTTATATTCAGTTTAGACCTTTTAAGCATCGTATCTTAATTACGTTAGATTCTTAATACAAACATCATAGTGTCGAAGTTGAATTTTTTTTTGTTCACTAATTTTAAGCCTACATTTGAGTAATTACAAGATATAAAAAATATTATTATGCGGAATCATAATCAATGATTTTCTATACAAAATTTAGTCGATTTATATGCATGCTCCTATCATGACCGAGCTTATTTCAACTGGAAAATTACTTAGAAAGAGTAAAATATGAACTGTCCTATCATAATTCTAGATGTCGCACTGTTAAAGCTCAGTGAAAAAATTCCTTACGCTTATTCGCTTTTACAGTTTACTCCACATTGTTGGATATTTAAAATTTGTAAGTCAAAAGATGAATAAAAATTTAGTTCGATTCAGACTATTGTCCGTAAGATTAAAATCAATCAATAAGTTAGATTGCTCTATTTTGTTAAGCTTCCAATCAAAATAAAGTGAACGCAAACAAATTTTACCTTTTCTAAAATTTGAACATAGAAAACACGATCTTTATTGTTTGCTCCATTAACGGGTTGGCTTCGTTAAAGGCGGGTAACTTTGCGCTCGAGAGTTAACTCATCGGATCGAATTGTACTTTTTTTTTTAGGGAAAACTAAAATCCAGATTATGTCATTAACAAAATGTAAATAAATATTTGTGAAACACAATTTCTTTTGACTATTATTTTTCTGATTGAAGTCTGTAATATTTTCAAAAGGATTTATTGTTGTGTTGCGCCTGGTACTGCTTAAATAACGTGAATACAGAGCGAAGTGCGAGTCGGACACCCATACAAAATGTATGAGAAAAAGATTGACAGGATTTCGGAACGATACATTTTTCCGGTCTCTTGAAGTGTTGGGAGCGATATTAAACACATGTCTAATACAGAACATATATTTATATGAAAAACAAGCGATAATAATTATTACATTCACATCATTGATCTGATTTTTATTTGCGTCATCGAATGCAACAAATTGTGTGGACGAGCTCCGGCGTCCTTCAAGAGGCTTGATCGAGTAGTAGTAAATGTCCTTGGATGACGATTTCCCCTGACGGGAACTTACCGCTAGACTGCTCTCCAGTCAGAATGATGTTGCCATAGGAGAAAATAGTGCGGGTAAACTGGACTTGATGCCCCACACCCGGGAAATCTTACCACCAGAGGGCGAAAAGGTGGTAGAAGGGCTGAAAAAATGAAGAAAAACAAACGAAATTATGCATAAAAATAAAAAAGAAGATAAAACAATTAAGAAGAAGAAAAAAAGAAAGAAAAGAAGCCCCAAAAGCAAACGCACAACCACAAAAACGCAAACGTATTAGCCTGACATCTATCGGCAAAATTTATGTAACAGCTGTGTGGGGCATCAAGTCCAGTTTTACCAATAGTGCGCAGCTCCTTTATTTTAGATTTGTTACATACTCATAGATGGCTCTTTACGACAACTGGAGAAGACGTTATTTCCGGTAAAGGTAAATACCGTATTTATACAGTAACTTCAAGTGCCGTACGGTTCAAGGTAATAAACCATTACCGCCCGGTAGTTTTGTTTTTTTTTCTGTGAAAATTTCTTATACTGATCTAATTGAAAATTCTGCCAAATCAAATTCCAAGAATGCATCTCAATAAATAAATAACGAAAATGTTACGCACATGCAGCTTCATGCACTTCGTTTAGTTGCATCGTTAGTATTTTAGAATTTATGACGAATTGTGTCGAACTTTGTTAACAGATAAAATGTCCGGTTATTCCCCTAAAAACTTTATATCATCATTACGGCTATGATTGATGATGAGTGTCGATGTGGTTGCTGATATCACTTGGTGAATAATGTTAAGTATAAAGTGCGTAACAAGTTATAATGAAATGAAGAATGCAAAAATTTCGGGCAGCATGGTTGGATATAGAAAAAATACAACAAAATGACTTGTTGCAGGAAGTGATGACGCAAGGATTCAAAGTTTGCTGTCTTGATTTTTCGGTGGCGAAGTCGATAATGTATATATTTCGTTTTTAAAGGCAAAAATTAATTTCGCATTTGAAATCTTTGGTTGCAAATGTCAAATAATCAAATTCAATTAAGTTTTCAAAAAAGCGAAAAATGAATGCAATAAGGAGCTAAAAAAAAACAAAAAACAACCGGCTGGAGGATGCATGAATGTTTATATTGGAGCTGATAAAGCGGACACAGGTCAAAATAACTAACGAAAAATAACTACTTTTAATCCACTTTTTTAACTATTTGTGGTCATGTGTTAACAACCAAAAATCATGGGATATGTCATCAACAGTTATCTTGTCACGTTGCACCCAGAAAATGTGATACCATTGAAGACATGATTATGGTCTTATAAAAGCAAACGGATAAAATTTCGCGTGAATTTCTCAGAAATTGGATGGAATCAATACATAATATATTGATCGTAAATGTAATAGGATAAAAATTATCAACCGATTTCTTATTAATAAGAACATTCATTGCGTATCTAATGGAATGATCCCATAATGTCAATAGTATCTACTATTAACAACACGCAGGTACGATCTTTAGCTAATGGTAGGCAATATTGAAATTATGGGATCGTGTCATACGAAATTGTATGTACTCTAGTGTACGAAATGGTATACGAATGGTATAAACTATAATAAACTATAAAAATGATTCGATCGTCTCATCAAATCGTAATACGTAGCATTGAATTTCCTTTCCGGATTGCATTAAACGATTGAACATTAAATTGCATTGGTCGTGCTTCGCTTTATTTCGTTAAATACCAACTAAAAAACGTTGGAGAAAAGTTTACTTTAATTTGGTGTAAACTGCAAAAAGTTAAAGTTAAAACGCAGAATTTTACGCATTAAGTTTATGTATATATCAAATAATTTACGTTGGTTAGTGTACTAATTAAGATATTTATATAATAAAGATTTTATTACTAGTAAAACGCTTTATTTTTTTATTACATGTGTTTGAAAGATTTAGATTATTGAAGACAAATTTTAATTTGACAACACATAAAAGGGTATAGAGTTTCTTATTAGATTTATAGGCTTCTGCATATTACTTTCATTAGAGATAATAATATAAGTTATGGGTTGTATATGATATATTTAATAAGCCTCACCATTATTTTCATGGGATTTTCACATTGCAGGAGATATACATATTGAATTAAGAAGAATCAATAATACAGTTTGCATCTCCTTAAATTTATCAGCCTACCCATTATTTCAGTGAGCTATTCACATTTATTCTATGGTATATACATATAGTAGCTTTAATAATTTTTAAATTGTTGAAATAAGATTATAAATCACATTGACCATATTTAATGGTAAAAATAGTTAGAAAACTATTGAATTCTTATTGATTTTATTGGATTGTTTTCTGAGTGTACTCATATATACTTACATAACTATTCCATGAATTCCTGTCGTTTCAATTTAACCTAAATATATTCAACTCATGATTTTTTCTTCCTCCCAGATTTTGACTCCCAGAATTTTTCTGGAGTCCCCTAATTTTTTCTGAGCTCCCATAATTTGTATCCAGACTTCTAGAATTTTTCTAGAGTCCCCTGACTTTGTCTGAGCTCCCGTGATTTTTCCCCTGGACTCAGAGGACTTTTTCTGATAGCCTTTTGATTTTTTCTTAGACTTCTAGAATTTTTCTTGAGTCGCCTGATTTTTTCTAAGCATCCGTAATTTTTTCTCCCATGATTTTTTTTCGAGAATCCTAGAATTTTTCCTAGAGTCTTTTGATTTTCTCTAAGCTCGCACAATTTGTTCCTGGACTCCTGGGATTCTTCTAGACTCCCCTGAATCCCATGATTTGCCCCCCCCAGACCGCTATAATTTTTTCTAGAGCTCCTAATTTTTTTACCAAGCTATTAATAATAATATCCTCCTAATAATATTCTAATCCATTGGTAACCATTAAATACATCAAATTACTCATGTTACGTCCAAAATTTTCCCAGTCGAATTCTCAATAGCCTCCACGAAGTTTATACCGATATACTCATGCTGTGTCCTCGGCGTTAGATCGGAACTCTTAACTTGAATGCTATAGATACAGATTTTTCTAAGGCATTCTAAGCTTCTGCTACTCAAATTAAAAGACTATGGCATCTGTGAGCCTTCGTTTTTGACTAACCGCACTTGTTTTGTCTCTCTCTCTCTCTCATTTTCGCTCTCTTCTGGTGTACCTCAAGGTTCTATATTAAGACCGCAATTATTCAACCTCTTCATCAATGATTTTCCTAATGTTCTATTGTCACACAGATCGACCACGTCCTTATTAGCAAGAGATGGGCGTCAAGTGTGATGGATGTTCGGTCGTACCGCGGAGCTAACTGTCACTCCGATCATTTCCTGGTGAAAACAGCATACCGGTGCAGAATTTCCTCAGTGCACCAATCGAGATTCAGCCCTCCCAAAATCTTTGCGGTTGAGAATTTGCTGAACGATTATACGGCTCAGGCGTATACGACCGCGCTTGAAGAAAGAATCTCACCAATGCTGCGCGACTCCAGTAACGTAGGTGTCCACGAGTTCTGGGAAGAGCTCAAAAATACAATCAAGAATGTGGCAGAAAACGTTGTGGGATACAAAGCCCGACGAGCGCGAAATGAATGGTTTGACGAAGAATGCAGAAACTCACTTGATGCAAAGAACGAGGCCTACAGACAATGGGTCCAACGTGCAACCAGAGCCAAAAAGGAAAAATATGAAGAGCTACGGCGAATATCCAATAGAATAATTAGGCGTAAGCAACGGAAATACTTTGACGAGCAGTTGCTGAACATTAATGTAAACCTAGTTAGTAAGAATACCAGACAAGCTTACAGACTAGTAAACCTGATCAAAAATGGCTACCAACCCAGGACTAGCCTCTGTAAGGACAAAGATGGAAGTATTATCGGCGACACCGAAATTATTAGCAAACGATGGGCGTCCTACTTCCAAGAGCTTCTGAATCCGCCATCAAACATCCTAGCAGCAGAAGCTGAGCTCCATGACGATACCGTTGGTCAACCCCCATCCACACAATCCCCGACAGTAGAAGAAGTTGATCTCGCCTTGCGTTCACTGAAAAGGAACAAAGCGCCGGGCGCTGACGGGATACCAGCTGAACTACTCAAGTCTGGTGGGGTGGGTTTATTGAGTGCGCTACATAAACTACTGCAGCGAATATGGGAGACTGAGGTGATCCCAGACGATTGGCGCAGAAGCATCATCTGTCCCATACATAAAAAGGGAGATAAACTGCGGTGTGAGAATTACAGAGGCATCTCCTTAGTCTGTACGGCCTACAAAATCCTGTCAAAAATCCTGGAGTATAGGATTAAACCGTTCGCGGAAGAAATCATTGGCGAGTATCAAGGCGGTTTCAGATCTGGTCGCTCCACAATCGACCAGCTCTTCACGGTCAAGCTAATTTTGCAAAAGTGCTGGGAATAAGACGTCGACGTATACAAAATCTTTGTCGACTTAAAACAAGTATATGACAGCATCTACCGAGGCGCTCTATATAGCATCATGCTGCAATTTGGTATACCGGCCAAATTAGTGAGACTTGTAAAGATGACGATGACCAGCTCCGTCTCGCAAGTCCGGATCCAGAACAGATTGACGGATCCTTTTGAAACTCTGAGTGGCTTGAAGCAGGGCGAAGCCACGCTCTTCAACCTGGCACTTGAGTTCGCTATTCGGGCAATGCACCTGAACACCAGCGGCACGCTACTTTTTAAGTCGACACAATTGGCAGCGTACGCGGATGACATGGCTCGAAAACTGACCGATGCAGAAGAACTTCTGCTTAGACTTGACACAGCAGCAAATGAAGTTGGACTACGAATCAACGAGGACAAAACGAAAGTTATGATGCAATCTAGGACAAGGACGCCAGCGCACACGACCACCAACGTAGGGGACCTTTGCATCAAATTCGTGGACAACTTCGTTTACCTGGGTAGCAACCTATCGAGTGACGCCAACGAAACTGACGAAATCAAGCGACGGATACAACTAGCAAATAAGACCTTCTTCTCGGTCCTTCCCATTATGAAATCGAAATATGTGCACAGAAAGACTAAGCTCCGCGTTTATAAAACTATCATTAGACCTGTGCGGTGCTATGGCTGCGAAACATGGACCCTGACCCAAGCCTCCGAAAATATGATCGACACCTTCGAGCGGAAAGTTCTACGGCGGATTTTCGGGGCTATCCGCGACCAAGATGGATGGCGCATCCGGTACAACAATGAGTTGTACGAACTCTACGATGAGCTGGAAGTCTCCAAAATTGTGAAATTACAACGGTTACAGTGGTTGGGGCACGTGCAACGCATGAATGACGACCGCATGCCAAAACGTGTCATGAACGCACGAAGAGTAGACGGAGCGAGGCCAAGAGGAAGACCCAGAGCTCGTTGGAAGAGCTCAGTGTATGCGGACGCCGAACAACTATTGGGGTTCCAAGATTGGAGGACGCGGTCACGTGACCGAGACAATTGGAGGAGCTCCATCCAGGCGGCCAAGACCCGACGTCGGGCTGTTGTGCCACGTTGATGATGACGAGCTATTTGGGGAAATTCTCGTTTCAAGAAAGAAACTGAGAGACAACCCGCGTACGTATGATTGCAGTGGAACTTATTGCCACGTTCCCCATACGCGTATCATTGCAATCATTGTTATTTGCTTGTGCGTATTTTTTATTGAATGAAAATGTTTGCTGTAGTACGTACACACTATAGGTCTGTTCGCGTACTTTCAGTCACTGAATTTTACTGAATTTTCCTGAATCATGTGGTGGGGGAGATTCATGAAAAGTACGAAAACGCTCTCATTGGACTTCCTGAAAATTGACAAACAAAAGTGTCATTTGTCGGTTTCTGGGACAACAATAGTGATTATAAAGTCATCCTAAGCGATGATAAATTATCGCCACCAAAATATTCGTCCTTGATAATAACATTACGCCAAAAACCGTTTGACTGTTTTTCGTATTTTTCAGTAGCTCAGACCCTACTGAGATTTACTGAAAGAGGGGAAATTTTCAGTTTTCAGTAAAACGGAGTACAAAAACGGCTTCATTGCAATTAATTGCAATTAATCGTAGTACGCGAACCGAGCTTATGTGAATTTATGAATGATTTTGAACTATGAGATGTGGCAAGGGCTGTCACAGACTGCTGATTTGACGAACTGTCATCATTTCGCTGTGCTTGAATGTAGTTCAGTAGTGAAATTTGTGCTTCATTTTTTATATAAATTTGGGGAAGGTATTTTTAATTGGCGAATGTATTTATATCACTAATAGTTTACGGCATTGTTGAAATTAAATTGATTTGCATTGTTTAGAATAACTTTCTGGAATCGCATGATTTTTTTGTTTTATACTTAAAACAGTGAGAGTGTAATTAAAAGGTGAATGCATTTATTTGTTCCGTAAATAGCATGGATCAAAATTGCATAATCAGTGGCATCTCGATCTTTTGCGGACAAAAACGACAGTATTGAAAAGGGTCGACCGAAACCAAATTTGGAAATTATCTCTGTAACGAAGTTATGTACTCGGGATTTTCCTTGCGAAATCTATTTGACTCGATTTCATTAAAAAACTGAACTCATTCTACTTTACTCTAATGCAAATTTACAGGGAAAATCTTTCCAATTCTACCATTCTACCAACAATAACTCACAAAATAGTTTAAAAAATTTACAAATTAGTTTGTTTAGTTCTAACATTACAAGTAATGAGTGCAAGAGAGAGTGTAACATAAGTGTCTGCAGAGCGCAGTTTTTCTTGCTTTAAATGGATTAAAACTTGGGAATAGTACAGGTGAACAGTGACTAAGTAAGTGACTTGGCAATAATGCCCATTGAAAATGTTTTCTTAAAATCATGTTTGAAAAGATTTTCTTAAAAGACATTAAATGCATTAAATTTTAAATAGAAGCATGCATGAATTTTCTCATCAAATTCGATTTGTAATAGATTTTCATCTATTTTATATTTACTGTTATTTTTAAAATATAAAAATATATGCTATTCGTTATGGGAATATTATTATTTTACTGTTATTTTTTATAAGTACTACAATATTGAAATTTTCTTTATGCGTGAAGG
Organism: Nemotelus pantherinus; assembly: GCA_963978885.1. Taxonomy (NCBI): domain Eukaryota; kingdom Metazoa; phylum Arthropoda; class Insecta; order Diptera; family Stratiomyidae; genus Nemotelus; species Nemotelus pantherinus. Next base: position 4,732,465 of record OZ022267.1, on the reverse strand, counting down.
ACTATAAACATGTAATTTGCATAATCACTGTTGTTGTAATTGTTGCAGTATCTATATTTGAAAATGCTTTATTTACATGGCTTGATGTTGCAGCTTCGCTAATTTATATGTTTGCCAATATATAATTTTTGCATATATTTAAAGAGAAAATAATTATATAATTAAAATACTGATAATACTGATATGTACCCTCATTTTCGTAATTTTTAAAAGTTTTTATATTAGCAATGTTGAAAGTAGCTAACAAGAGGGGTTCTAGTAATATATAATAATATTTTGAAGAAAGCATAGCCAAAGTCTAATTGCTTCCCTATGGTAATCTATCACGCCACGCCACTGCGTCACAGGGCCATGATGCGTTACAAAAACTATTTTCATCTGCAATGTTGTTTTCTTTCCCTGTTCCTTCGTAGAATATCCCATACAGGATGCAGAAATACAGTTTATATCCGACAAGCGACTAGCGAGCAGATGTCCCTCCAAGTTTTATGGCAAGGGGGGGTGGTGACTTTTCAGAGCACCTATCCTGGAGTGTGGTAGACATGTTTGTATATATGCTTTTTAGGGACCTTTTAAACATAGAAAAACGAACTCACAAACATTCCAAGTCGTAATCAAAATCGGATAATATAAACATGCCGCTGAAAAAGTGAATACTGTGAGTTACAAATGTTTAGATCAATATATCTCAAAAACGGTTATGGTTACAAGAAAAAGTACAAATTCGTCATACATTATTTTTTTTTTAAAGACGTGACCGTTACTGAGATATCTAGGAAAGGTCACTTTTGGTGACCTTTCACCCCGTATAAAAAGTAACGCAGCACTCGGATCGTTCAACACGCCAGTATCAAGGTTCACACCAAAATTCAGCTTTCCCCTAATTTTTCCGAAGTATCCCCCTTTTTAAGTCAAATTTCACTGGATTAAAAAACATCCCAATCAATTTTTTTTCATCCAAATACAGTAGGCAGCCAAATTATTACAGAAAGTTCACACGTTCTCGTATTTTCTAGTTTAAATGAATTTCTCCAGAAAATATATTTTTATTCACTAAATTATTTCATTGATTTTGATGCTGGTATCATTATGTTTGTCGGTAAATTTGGTATCATTATGTTGTCGGTAAAACAGATGAGTTTGTGTCTCGTTTGGTAGCAATTCGCAAAAAAAAAGAAAACTCCAGATGTCGTAAGATGAAATAAACATTTTAAGAACCATTTTTTGCAAGCTTTCCCTATGTGAAATAATCGGAACGTGAGTAACGTTTCTTATTTAATTGGGTTTTTTAAGTTTTATACCTAGATTTTAATTTAATCGATATTTTATCATGCGAACCTCAAAATTGTTTCAGTTTATAATCAGAAATTTTTCAGATATTTTTTCGAAATTGTAAGAAAACTAGATCCAAATTTCGTGATTTCGACGGAGTCCAGTCAGTCTCCAGCTCCTCAAATACAGAATTCGTACAATAAACATATTTGTAACAATAGTCCGGTATTTTTTTCTTTCTTCTTCTTATAGTTTGGCTCGCCAACCGGCCTCTGCTGACGAATTATAGTACTACAATGGCTCGTACTACCAAACTACAAGTTGAATTAATGTACATAGAAACAATTGATCTTCGCGGTACTCTCGGTACTTTTCTGAAAATTTTAATTACGAACGAATTCACTTTAGATCTTTGCAATTTTTTGAACTATGTATCTGATGAATTGGAGACTGACTAGGCTCCGGTAGAATAACGTATCATTCATTTATCCGTTTAATTTTGATGACTTTCTCGGTCCATACCTGGATTCGAACCAGGGACCCCACATACTAGTCCACAAACGGCCAGATAGCCTAAAAATATGTCGGGGTTCTGAACTGACATCAAGTAAATGTAACCTTTTTTTTTTAAAAAAAAAAATAGCAGTTTGTGAATAACGGTTATTTGCTGTTATGTAATATTTTGCGGAAATGTTTCTTTGACATATATCGTATTTTAAGACTTTGTTCGACCAAGCTGTATTGCTTAGCGCCACCTTGATTAGAAGTTCAACTCAGAATGTCTTGTTGAGACAGTCACATTGGATAACATTACCAAAAACTATTTTTTTTTGTTACATTTTTGAGGAACGCACATTTAATTTTAGAAAATTTAGGATATTTGAAAATTAGAATATGTGATTTAAATATAATTATATCGTATTCAAAACAAAACGGTTAAACTAGAAAATACAAAAAAAAATATGAACTATGTCCTTATAATCTGGCTACCTCTTGTAGTTTGGGAAACTACGATTCAAAAATGAACCATAGTAGAAATCGCGATTGATTTCATTTTATATTCGTAATTTAGGAAGGTAATAAAAAAAAGTTTCGATCCGTCACTTACCATTTTAGCGTAAAATCTGAAAGAAAGAAAAAAAAAACGTTTAAAGCTAAATACAAAAATAAAACCCTAAAAAAATACATTTAATACGAAAGCAAAACTATTTAAAATATTTTAATTCAAATTTTACTGTTAATATTTTTTATTGAATTAATAATGAAATACATGTGAATAAAATTGTAATAAAATAATACAGCCATGGAGTAAATATAAATTAGTAATCAAGCAATGAACAGCTTTGGTTCAGCCTCTTTAATTCAATAAAGTTACGATGAGAAGGTCATCAATAGTTTTATTGAGCATACTATAATTTTAGGATTAGAGTAATAAATTCAATTAATTTTAGGATTAATTGAATTTAATTTTTATAAATTTTCTTGTATCTTGAAAATATTCTACATAAATTTTACTTTTGTGAGAGAGAGAAAAAACACATTTGACTGCCGTCACATTAATTTTAGCACATATGGTAAATTTATCGTTGTGAGGATTCTATTCAATTTCTCTGTTCCGATGATTTTACTGCTGGGTAATTATTCCATGGAAAATCGACCAATTTTAGTTCGTGTTTCTCTAGCTCCTGCTTCACTATTACTTATCGCCTCAATCTACATACCCTGTAATAGTCTTCCTTCACTTTATGAACTTTTCTTTGCATAGTTCTGATCCTATCTGCTGTGCCGTTTTCCTACCGCTCACTTAATGCTATGTGGTGATTTCAATATGCCTTTTCTTCTTTTTCAACCATCACTTCTAGCAACAGTCTTTCGCTTACTTTGCCTTTATTCATTTCTTTATATTCTCTTTCCCAATTGAACACGGTACCTAATAAAAATGGCAGAACATTGGATCAATTTTTTTTTCCTAATATTCCAGTGTCTTCTGTTGATTTGGATTTTGACGCTTTACCCTATGTCCCTTCCGACCCTTACCACCCTCCTGTTCTTTTAGAAATTTCTTGCAATCTTCCTCTTAGATCCAAAGTCTCTTGCTATAGGCGCTTCAATTTCTTTAAAGCCAACTTTGTTAGAATGGCGAACGAAATCAATCATGTTAACTGGTACTCATTTCTTCGCTGTTCTGACGTTAATGAGGCTCTCCATAGGCTTTACGTCTTCCTCGCAAATCTCATTCCTCGCTTCACTCCAACATGTCGTCGCAGGAGACCTAATGATGCTCCCTGGTTTACCTCTGAAGTTGCTGCTGCCCTTAGGGCAAAGGATGTTGCTCGTACCAAATTCAGACATTCAGCTTTGCATGATGACCTGCTTGAGTTTAAAAAGCTACGTTCTCATGCAAAGAAGGTCGCTAAAGAAGCCATGCGTGCCTACGTTGCCAGAGTTGAGGCTTCTATTATTTCCAACAATTCAAAACCCTTTTGGTCATTTATTCATTCACTGAAAAAGTCCCCCGTCATTCCTCAAAATGTGTTTCTTGATGAAACTTCTGCCGCTACAACTGAAGAGACCTGTGAGCTCTTTGCTAGTTTTTTCTCGTCATGCTCTTCCCCACAACACCCTCTTTCTCTCTCCACATGTTTCTTTCACCACTCCCTCATCATTTCGCGCTAACCTTGGAGCGCTCTCTTCGTTTCGTACAAACCCTTTAGAAGTTGAATATTTAATGAGCTGTCTCAATTCTAACTCTTCTTCTGGCTCTGATGGTATTCCTAATATACTAACTAAGTCACTATCTTCTTCACTTTGTGTACCCCTGTCCATTATTTTCAACCTAAGCATCGCATCTGGTGTTTTTCCTTCCATGTGGAAATCAGCCAACATTTTTCCCATACTTAAGGCAGGTGACCCCGATTGTATCTCCAATTACCGTCCAATCTTGCTTCTACCTTGCTTTAGCAAGCTACTTGAGAGAGTTGTCTACAACAGAATTTATCCTCTACTCGAGCCTTTCCTTGCCAACGAGCAACATGGATTTGTCAAAGGTATATGTACTGTTACCAACTTGCTATCTTTCAGCAACACTGTTGCTTCTGCCATCGATCAGCAAAAACAGGTGGATGTTCTTTACACTGATTTCTCAAAGGCATTCGACTCTGTAGACCACGTGCTTCTTCTCTTGAAATTAGACAAATATGGTTTCTATGGTCCGCTGCTCTCCTTGTAACTGTGAGCTCCTGCTCCTCTGCTCCCTTTTATCCCACGCCTGGTGCTCCGCAAGGATCGATACTCGGCCTCTTGTTGTTTTTAATCTTCATTAATGTTTTTCCAGGTCTCCTAAACTACTTCTCCCTTCTTTACGCAGACGATCTTAAAATATTAAATGCACATATAATGTATTAGAGAGCTACACAAAAAATGGAGCATATTTAACTTGAACAAGAAGAGCGTCACCCATAAATGGATGACGCGGTCCCCACGGAAACATACCCGTCACCCAAGTACGGGTGACGCGGCGCCGAAAGTGTTAAAGAGAAAATAATTATATATTGGTAGCATGGGAATTAAAATACTGATAATACTGAAATGTACTCTCACGTCCACGTTCGTTATTCCTAAAAGCTTTTATATTAGCAATGTTAAAAGTAGCTAACAAGAGGGATTCTATTAATACGTAACAAATTTGAAGAAAGCATAGCCAAAGTCTAATTGCTTCCCTATGGTAAACTATCATGCCACGCCACTGGAATTGAATTGAATTAAAAATAATATTAAGTTAAATTTTTTATTATTTTGTATCTTTTCTTTTAATTTTATGAATTTGAATTTCATTACTAGTTGCATTAGTGTGAATGAAAATAGGTGACTTATACAATTCTACAGATTAGTCTCACTCGATTCGATAAATATATTATTTTTCAATCATTCAATAGTGTCATCTTTCTCTAAAGTCATCTTCACACGAGGCAAGTAATAAAGAGACTCTTTTACGAATAATGTAACAATACAAATTTTTGTACGCTTTATTTGGCCTGCAACTTTGCTTCAAATGAACCATAGTGGGGTGCGAGGCAATTGCGAAAATTTCACGGCATAAATTACCGCCGGTATACCGTACCGTTACCGTATCACATGGATGTGAATCAGCCTTTCAATGTGTGCATTGAGTTGAAAATCTAAGTTACTGCAAAGTACACACCCCTTTGGAGGATATTGTGCATCACTCAAAAATAATTATTTTTTTATCCTTGTAGTTTCGAGGAAAAATAATCTGCATTATTATATACCACGCTAATTACTACGAATATTCTAATCGCTGAGAGTACTTTGCAACACAAATTCCAAAATATCCGCAGGAAAATATCGTTTGGCGTGCCAGATATGCCAGATGTTACTCCTACGCAGTGTATTCAATAGGATCCTCACTGAGCATACCTCAAGGTCAGGTCAATTGACCAATAAATTTATGTGCAAGTACACGGATGTATTGAACTCACGTCAAAATGCTTAAAAATGGAATAGCGGAGATTCTATCAAAAATTATTGATAGTCATTTAAAGACGAGTTCTTTTCCCACTTGCCTTAAGTTGGCACGAATTACACCAATCTTTAATGGAGGTGATTCTTCGGATCCTTCTAATTATCGCCCAATTGCTTTTATCAGTGTAATGAGCAAAATATTTGAGAGAATCTTAAATTCGCGTATAGTGCAACATATCAATGAAGCAGCAATTTTGGCTCCAATACAGTACGGTTTCCAAGAACACAGCAATACAATAGCGGCCACATTAGACGCGGTCCAATTCATTAACAGCTCATTAGATAAAGGTAACTATGTAATAGCCATTTTTGTTGATCTCAAGAAGGCCTTTGACACTATTGACCACAAAATTTTGCTTCAACGTCTCGAAAAATATGGCATTAGTAAGAAGTTTAACTCGATAATAAAAGATTATTTATTGGATAGGCGGGTTGTGACAAAACAAATACAACGCATAAGTCAAGAACGTTTCATCAATATAGGCATACCACAGGGATCAATTTTTGGACCAGTATTATTCATTCTATATGTGAATTGCATTCAACATCTCCAGCTGTCTGGCAAATTAGTCCTTTTTGCTGAAGACACACTTCTTTTATATTCTGAAAAGGATGAACAATCTCTTGAGTATAAAATTAACAGAGATTTAGAAACATATCAAGTGTGGCTCAGGCATAGCAAATTACTTATAAACGTTAACAAAACCAAGTACATCATTTTCCAGCAAAAAAATAAATATCCTATAAACCCCTTTATTCAGATAAACGGAATTCGTTTAGAAAAAGTTGAATCAATCAAATATCTTGGCTTAATCCTAGATGAGAAAATGTCATGGTTACAACACATTAAACACATCAGACATAAAGTAGGACCAATGATTACAGTCTTAAGAAAATTTGAGTTCTTGGCCACTAGAACAAAATTTATGATATTTAATGCTTATATACTTTCAACTATCACATACGGAACTATTTTATGGAGTCAGACATCAAAACATAACATCGAATTAATTGGAAGACTTATTTAGAAAGCAATTAAAATTATATTTAGAATGCCAACTCTAACACCAACATTTATTGTATACACTCGAACAGGATTACTAAATATACAACAATTAATTAATTTTGAAAGGGGAAAATTAATTTTGAACATCCTGAACAACAATCTGAAGTGGTTTAACACCCCCCTCACTGTGTTAGAAATAACTAACCGAGAAACCAGAATTGCTAGAAATCTATCTCTTGCAATTCCAAGAACGGATAAATTAAGGATGGATCCAGTACAACAGGCTATCGCATATTACAATTCATTACCGAACTCGGTAAAACTAACAAAAAATATAATAGAATGCAAGACATACTTGAAAACTCACATCAAAAACACAAATCCTTAATGAAGAAGATACCAGGGTTTTTTGTAGACTTTTCTCTGGGCACATGCCAATGAGGACAAAAATATAACGTAAAATATAATATGTAATCAAAATTAATAACAATTGTATCTTCCCTTATACCAATTTTCAATTGTCTGCGAAGTACTAAGACGATATGTTTGATAATATATTGATGCACACGGACCGTGCATACTGATTGAGTGATGGAGAGAGTGGAAGGAGGAAAAAAATATGCATCCGATAACAGTGATTGGGCCTTTTTAGACTTGTATTCTTGATACAGTCCTATAACTGGTTTTCTGGGCAAGAAGCAGAAGAATCGAGGGGAAATCTCTACAAAAAGTGATGCACTTGGAGAGAATTTTTCATCACTTTTGAAACTGATTGAAACTGATGCAAATAACTAACACAACTATAAACATAGTTCACGGGTCAGGAATTTTTCATGAAACACTCAAGTCGAAATGAGGAAACAACAACACGCAAACATTCATATGCATAGTCGGCATATGAACGGTTCCGTTGCTGAAGAATACAAGTGTGGAAATGTTGATTGTTGTAAAACCAGTTTCAGGAGTGCGTCAAGAATACAAGTGTAAAAAGGCCCATTGTGATGAACAGAGAAAAAAGTGGCTTCAACATAACGTCCCGTCGAATTCCCCAGAATTTTTTACCACAATTGCGGTGGTATGAGGGGTAAAATAAATAAACTCTTTCTTGACACCAAATCTTGCCATTTCAACGTGCTTGCTTTCACTGAAACCTGGTTGAATGACTCCCACATGAATGAAGAAATCCTTGACAGTACCTGGACTGTCTTTAGAAATGACCGAGACTATGTTTCCACTGGTCAAACAAGGGGTGGTGGTGTCTTACTCGCAGTTAAGAACACTCACTCAAGTGAACTTGTAAATTCCGCCTCGCACAAATTGTTCCAGCATATATTTATCCGCGTTTCAATTGAAAAAACCTCAGTTTATATTGGTTTATTTTACGTCCCACCGAGATCTGACGAATCAGTGTACAATTATTTATGCGAGCAAATATCTTATTTTATGGCTTCTCGTAGTCCTGAGGATAAAATTATAATCTTGGGTGATTTTAATCGCCCGAATTTACGTTTTGTTTCTGATAAGTCTGATGATGGTTTAATTCCAGTAAACCTACTTGAGTCTTCTGATTTTAACCTTGTGAGTACGTTGTACGGCCATGATTTGCAGCAGGTTGTTCCGACTCCCAATCAAAATGGTAATTGGTTAGACCTAATCTTTACGAATGTTTATGACGATGTAGTGGTTAGTCCAACAAATGACGCAGAGAATCTCTTTTCTAATAGTCTTCACCATTCCGCTCTTACAGTTGAACTTTCCACTACAGATTGGAATATGTTAAGTACATACAATAATACGATTGTATACGATTTCCATAATGCTGATTATGATAGCATTCACAATATCCTTGACAATGTCGATTGGACAAATGTGTTTATGTGCCATTCCCTTGATGATGATGTAGCCATGTTTTATAGAATTGTTTTTGACGCGGTCGACAAATTTGTACCTAAGATAAGGAAAAAAGATAAACTCTCTGAACCTTGGCTTGACAAGACTCTTAGACGTCTGAGAAATCATAGGAACAAACTTTACAAGCTAATGAAGAATCAAGTCGACATTAGCCGTCGTATTAAAGAAGAATACGATTTAATTGCTCATGAATTCCATACTAAGTCTCACGAAGCGTATGACAGATACATTAAAACTACAGGGGATAATATAATCCACAACCCCAAAAAATTCTTTGATTTTGTTAATATGAAGCGGAAAACAAGCGGCTACCCCTCTTCAATGTCCACTGGAAATTCTTTGTTGTCTTCTTCTCCTCAGGAGATCTGCAACTTTTTTGCTGACCATTTTCAAGAAGTTTTTGGTCCAGTTAGCATCCCAACATTATATCGATTCCCGGGCGCGACTCAAACAATTTTTGCTGAGGATATGACCATATCGAGGAATGAGATATTTACTGCCATTATGGAGCTTGACAGTAACAAGGGCCCTGGACCTGATCTCCTCCCTCCTACTTTCCTGATCAAGTGTGTAAAACAACTGATCTCGCCCCTTCATACTATATTCAATAATTCTCTCTCCTCTGGGCTATTTCCTTCGTATTGGAAATCTTCTTATATTACACCAATTTATAAAAGTGGCGATAGACGTTCTGTTCAAAATTATAGAGGCATCGCCATTCTATCTGCTATTCCCAAGCTTTTTGAAAAAATCATCTACTGCAAACTTTCTCCTCTGGTCGACGCTCGACTGAACGAGCAGCAGCATGGATTTAGAAAAGGTCGTTCTACTACAACTAATCTTATGGTCCTTGTTTCTGATGTTTTATGCAAAATGGAGAAAGGTGATCAAATCGACGCAGTCTATACAGACTTCAGCAAAGCATTCGACCGAGTTGACCACTCCATTTTGATCCCCAAGCTGAAACAATTTGGAATTGCAGGACCTTTACTAAAGTGGCTTGGCTCCTACCTACACGAACGCTTGCAATTCGTGAAATTCCAGGGTCTAATTTCTAAGAAAGTTGACGTGAAATCTGGTGTACCTCAAGGTAGTCATCTTGGCCCTCTTCTTTTTAATATTTTTATATCTGATATATCGGAGGTTTTATCTGACATTCCCCATTTACTATATGCGGACGACCTCAAAATCTACCATGTCATCAGGACACCATCTGACGCTACCTTTTTTCAGTCTAAACTGAACTCTCTAGACCATTGGTGCTCCGCAAACAAGCTCCCTCTTAATATTGATAAATGCCGCGCAATCAGCTTCTCTCGCAAAACTGCACGCGTTCATTATACGTACCGCCTCAACGATAAGTCACTCAGCAGGGTTGACAACATATTAGATCTCGGTGTCACCCTGGATGAAAAGCTCCGCTTCAATCTTCATTACGATAGAGTGCTTTCCCGAGCAAGTAAACAACTTGGTTTCATGAAGCGACGGGCCAAAGAGTTTAAGAATCTCTGGGTTACTAAATCCTTGTATATTTCACTCGTGCGTCCTCTTCTTGAATATGCGTGCACTATCTGGAATCCGGCTTTTGAAATTCATAGCCAAAGATTTGAGTCTGTTCAGAAGCAATTTTTACTATTCGCTTTGAGGGACCTTTTCAACCCTTATGATTTCAGTAATCTACCATCATACGAATATCGCCTTAAATGTATGAATTTGTTACCCCTTGCGTCGAGAAGATTAATGTTATCTGCCTGCTTCAGCTTCGATGTCATCAGAGACGTGGTTAATGTCGTCTACTTGAAAGAAAAGTTTGTACTCAATCAGCCCTTGAGAGTCACTAGATCCCGACGATTGCTTATTGAATACCATCACAACACAACATATGCAGCAAACGAGCCAATAAATAGGTGCTGCAAGCTATTCAATAGCATGAGCGAGAACTTTTCCCCTACGGTTTCTAAATCAACGTTTAAAAATAACATCATCAAGGCTCTCTCTTTATAGTCTCCCCACCCCCCACCATACTAACATATATGTATTGTATGTTCAATTTAAATTTGGTATTTATTTTGTTAATCATTCATTTGCCATTTATTTATTACTTTATTTGTTGTCTGTTTATATCTTATTTTATTTATACACTATTTAATTTGTTAGTCATTCTTTTGCCATCTGTCATTTATTTTTCACTTTATTTGTTGTCTGTTTATAACTTATTTTATTTATGCACTATTTATTAGTCTTGTATTTATATAGTTTGTTTTATTTTTATTTTGTTTCGTAATTTTATGCATGTATTGTACTATTTTATTTTATTCTTTTTATACATGTAAGCCTTGCTTGGTAAATAAATAAATAAATATTGCTGAAATATGGAGAGACACATCTGATTTAAGAATGCTGTAACACAAAAATAGTTTGACAGAAATAATGCAAGCTTGGCCGCGATATACTGATCCTACTGGTCCTGAGTTAATCGAAATTGATTTTAAAACTTTTCATCCAGGCAAGGAAAATCACTTATTGAATAAAATTCAGGATGTGGAGAAAAAAATTGATAAACCATTTTTCGCGAATGGAATAAAAGATAAACTGAATCAAAACTATTATCTTAAATTAAAAAACAAAGAACTTTCATCAGGTAAAACCTATTTATTTTTGGATTAACCTCATTTAATTTTATGTTCTTTTTGTATATTTTTGTAGATTCTCACTATATGTATTTTTTTAATTTGCTGCATACAATCATATTGCCACCAAGAATTAATAAAATGACTAAACCATCCATTTCGGACTCGCAACACGATATGATTGTCCACATAGTGAACATAAACGATTTAAAAAGGAAAGAAGAAGAGCTTATTAGCATGGCGCTTAACGAACACTTATCGGTTCAACCAAAAGTTATTTTGGTTGGTGAGTCCATAGAGATCCTAAAAGAATTTTATGTACTACTAAACGGGTTAAAATAAATATAAAACTCCAACTTTGCTGCGGGCAATAGATCTTGTAATTAAAATAAGTTTCATATTTAATCTTGAATATTCGGCAAAGAGCAAATATGTGTGGATGTTTCTACAGGAATATATATATGAAATAAATTGTGTGGAAAAAATTCCCAAGATTCAAAATATTAAAGCAAAAATAAATAATGCAGAGTAACTGCAATATAATTAAATGTGACTTCAATGCAAGTCAAGTATCCACGTGTTTACATATTTGCTCAATTTGCCAAAATAAATTTCATTCCGCTGAAATTTTAATTCAACACTTGCAAATTTTTCATAAGACTCCAAGCTATTACCAATATACATGCAGATTTAATAGTTGTAATAAACTTTTTCAAATTGTATACAAGTTTAAAACTCACATTGAAAAAACATATTACAATAAACACATCAAATGAAAACGAATTCGCTCCGATTCAACACAAAAACTTGGAATATGCTCAAAATAACGAAAAATCAATTGAAGTTTCGCATAATGGAACAATATTACCAAATACAACCTCAAAAATTGATTATACATATGAATTGAAAAAATCAATGAATTTAGCTTTAATCAATTTTGCGCTAGAGTTACATAATAAATCTAATATTGCAAGGAAAAATATTCTAGAAATTCAAAACAATATTACTGCTTGTATAATGAAACCTCTTTCACAACTTTTAACACAATTTTTACCGCATATGCAAACATATCAAAAGGCAGCATTTGAAAATTTAATATTATTTTTACAAAATCCTTTTGAAGACATATCGTCTGAGTATAAGTTTTTTAAACAAATCCAATCACTTCACATATACAGTCCACCCACACTTTTCACGATCAGTACGCAACTGGATGAAGTCTTTGTTCGTGGTAATCCAATTTTAAAAGATAACATTATTGAAGGCTGCCTTTGCGACATAAAATACCAATTGAAAAAATATTTTGAATCACCACATGTTTTAGAATACACTTTAAGGAATATGAATAATATAAAATCTGGAAATAAATTAAATCATTTTATAATGGGGAGTATATGGACTTCAAGAGCAAACTCATTTGGAGATAAAACAGTTTTGCCAATATTTCTCTATTTTGATTCATTTGAAGTCAATGATACACTTGGGCCTCACAAATCTTCTATTTGTGGGATTTATTACACTATTCCAATTATACCCCAATATCACCTATCACATCTAAATAACATATTCGTTGCAGGATTTTTAAACGGTAACGATATAAAGAATTTCGGAAATATTGCGGCATTTCAAAAATTATTAAACATTTTGGAAGATCTGTACATTAATGGTGTGGATATTGTTGTCGGTAATACAAGTAGAACAGTCTATTATTGTTTAGGACAAATTTTAGGCTAGGCTTTAAGACACAAAATCGAAAAAGATTATGAAATTAGATACTATAATCTAGTACTTGTCATAGCCGATTTTGAAAATTTTGATTAATAACAGAATGGCGGACGTTTGAACATGAATATTGATTTTTGGACCAAAAATTAGATATTATTTTGCCTATAAAACAAAAACGAAGTAACGAAGAAAAAAAATCCTATGACAAGTACTAGATAATGCCATATGGAATAATCACAAAAAGAATTAAGGCAACGTGTTAATTGGTTTTCGAGAAATTTTGGGTACCGATTTGAAAAACGTGTTTTTAAGAAAAACGCTTTTGAAAATTTAGGACTGAATAAATCGTTAAATTTTTCAACTTTCATGGAGTCATCGATACGAGGCCCATAGTGTAAGTCTTCTAAATTGTGTTGTCGACGCCGTATTCAGCCTTCTTTCGGCTGTTCTTGCGCTTGCAGCTCGGCTTTTGCTATGCGAGTTTCGTCTTCTTGCGCTGCGTACAAGTGCGCTCCCGACCCGACTGACTATTCTTAACACATTTGTGACTTTCAACAATGAGGTGAAACCATTGTTGAATGTACATGTTGCAAGGTATACTGCAATGTTAACGATTTTGGCCCCGCTGTTGATCGTTTTTGGGGCTATCTTCCAAATAAGTTGGTTACAGTTTTGGGTATATCCACCAACACTGCGTTCTAATAATTTTTCATTGCTGAGGTCTTCTTATACTGGTTTGATAACATCTAACACCATTTTTGGCAACCCAACTAACAATTTGTGCCCATTTGTTACTAAATGGACTTTTTTGACGCGAATACGTCGTGAATACTATGTCGAGTCGGAATTGTTTCGTCATTTTTCCTTCAAAGTAAAATTCCTTGATAGGCAAAATTTTAGTAATGAAGTGGTAAAGACTACTTTCGACGCGTCTTTACAGGCATTGTGTCCATTAGGGATTAGTTCCTTCATTGCGACTTAATCAAAATCCCAGTAAGGCACATTATACGTCAAAGTTACCACACATATTTCCTTTCATATTCCTATGCCTATCAAGGAAACTCGCATGTAACGGTTACGTATTGGCGCCTATGTCCATGATGATTTCGTTCTGACGATTCTTTAAACGTCAATGTGGAATCTCACAAAACGAGTTTAATAAAAAAGTCTCAACCGTTCGGGACAGCTAATTCCTTTTAAAAAATATTAAATAAACTATTCCAATCAACTAGAAATTCAGTTTTCAAATAATACGTTTGATTTGCAAATTAGCAAAATGAGTTTTATAGATTTGTAATCACAAATTTACTGTCTTCTGAGTATATCCTTACACATTAATGTTGATGGTTAGCTCATCAATTATTACATTCGTAATTTGTTGTAACGAAATGAAAGATTTGCTCAGCCCTTTTGTTACGAGTTATCTTCAATATTAATACAGGCAGTGATTGTTTGTGGTAGCAACATTTCAGTGAAAGTTAGGCGTTTTGTTTGCGATTCTACCATCAGCGCATATGTAAAAGGTATATTTACTTATACGTTTTTGTGAACATATATATCTTACTTGGTATTCTTATAAAGATTTTGTTTAGTTTAACTCATATTACGGATGCGAAAAATGCACAGTTATTGGCGGATACGAAAATTTAACCATGATTTTTGGAGGAATCAATTGTAAGAAGAGAGCAGATGCAGCTTTTAGACGACGAGCTGAAGAAGATCATCACAAACAATCAACACGCTTTGAGAGGCTTTCGACTGGCATGATCAAAGATTTCGTTGTAGCCAACTCCACATTTATGTATTTCGACATTCTATATTATTTACTGTATTTACACATTACAACCTCTTATAATTTGGACCCCCGAAAAATATACATTTGATTCTAAATGGTAGGGGTCTTTTAGTTGAATGTAATTGTAGTATGCTTTTTGAGATACACCGCACTGCAAGAACACTTGGTTTTATAAAATTCTGGAAGTATGCCAAGTTTCGAACATTTTGAAAGCATATCGGTTTTATTATTCTTAAAGAATGTTTACCGAAAAGAATTTACAAGAATTTTCTTATTCTATCTTGTGTGGTTAGGATTCGTCAGAGTATTGCGTACTTTTCTTTTCTTAGAATAGCTAAAATATTGATTGAAGACTTTTTTATTATACTGTATAAAGAAATTCATTTTTGGTCAGCATACAATAACAACTAATGTCTACAACCTTTGCCATCTAAGCGATCATGTCATTCGTTTTAGTCCTCTGCCAAACTTTTCTTCTTATAAAGCTGAGAACTATGTTGGTTTTTCGAAAACGTTTTAAGGCACATTATGGGCACATCTCGATTCTATGTTACTTTGATGGCACTACCAAGTAACAATATTCCCAAACTAATACTTCAACAAAATCAACAGTGAGTGAACTATACTTTCGTACGTCTGAGGTACGTGCATTTAAAAGCCTGAGTTTCTGCATTCAGAATTCATACTGCAATAGTGTGTTATATAACAAGTAAAAGTGCAAAAAAAAACCAATAGTAAAATAGAAAATCCAGCGATGCTTAAACATTTTTTTTTTAAGATTTCGCTTTTATGCTTTGTTTCGCATATAGACATTTTTCGGTCTTTTGAAGATTATATCCAACTCCTGCAAACTAGTATGTTGTACGATATATTTATACTTAAATTATGGTTAAAGAATAGCTTTCAATTAAATTTCATTATAATTGTCGCATTATTTTATACCTCTATCGAGAGCTGGTCACGACTGTAATATTAAAATAACAACAATACTGTTCCACTTGTTGCAGTTTTCAATGGTACTTTTCTAACCAGCTCCCGACTGAGGTGCAAAAAGCGTACTTAGCATTGGCCAAATTTATGTTAAACCAACTGTTTCACCTTGGGTTTCGAGCGCATTTTAGATTAGAAACTAGGTAGTAACGACGACTTCTAAAAACTACTATGAAGGTACGATATAGTCAAAACTACTATTCGGTAACATCCAAAGGCACAAAGTGCCAACAATGCCTTGAAATGGCCGATATAGGCACTAACTGGGATTATTTCCTTCAAAGGACAATCATGGTGAACAAATTTGGGCAATCATGGCGGCTGAGAATTGCAAACTACTTTGAAGTTAAAAATATCCAAAATAGTAGTTTTGATTGATGTACTAAGCCCGGATTTTTCATGTTTGAACATGCTATACTTGTTTGATAGTGCAAAACTTAGTTTTTGCACAAAGTATAGAATATTTATATTTTAATAGAAAGAAAAAATGACCTATTTTAGCTAAAGCCTGATACAATCGCAGGCGCGTGGTAGTTTTAGGGAGTATCAACACTACCTTTGCAGTAACGTTTGAATCGTTCGTGTTTTATCACCATAGGATTCAACATTTTCAATTATTATAATAATAATTAAACATATGCTGAAATACAATATTATCTTCATCGTATAAACACTTAACACTTACATAATCATTTTGCATAAACTCTTCGTATATCATACAGATAGCTATGAGCGTGAAAGAGAAAGATATTGGGTATCGGTAAGAGGATTGTTCGTAAATTTGAAACAATTCCAAATGTAACGTCGCGATTACGAAACTTTTTGAAAATTGTGACTAAGATTTTACGTTGCTGTTACGTCATTGCGACTATAAGTGTCATATTCTTAGTCGCACGTTAGGTATAATGTTTCGAAACCATTACTAAGCGGTGTCGCGGTAATGCCGTCACAAGGAAGTAACAACAACGTAACCCTTGCCACGCAATGACTACTTTGTTTCGTTGTCATTACTGAACGGCGTTGCTCCAAATTCGAACCTACGACGTAACCACAAAGTCGCTAATTCGAAACATTGGTTTCTTTGTAGGCGCAACCTTAGGAATGGAAACGTATCCACGCCCAAAATGTTCAACAAATTGTTAGTTGGGAATGCTCAATAATTGTGACGAACATTTTCCAGTTCTCCTTTAGCCTTCGCTTGTTGCCACTGGCACCACGATTCGGGGCCTTCGGGACAGATATGATGTTGAGGCTTGCTGTCCGTTGAGTCGTAATGGTAAAATGTTGCCCACATCGCTTTTTTCATTTCATCTTTAGAGGCACAGTTTCTGCGAATAGCTAAGCCATAGTAAATGCTCAGTTTATCGATAAACTTTGCCCTCAATTTGTTTTTGCTGCCGATTCCAGGACTTTTTTTCTTGCATTCGCGAAGACGGGTTCCCATTCGCTTTTGGACGTGTCCCACGCATTCTTTTGTTGTAATTTCAATCTCCTTACCATACGGTTTCGCATTCACTAATCCTGTGTTCGCCTTAGAGACGCTATCCCCGATGTAATTAGTGTACATAACTCTATACTTTTCGACAGATTGTGAAAACAATTCTTTCATGGCATCTACTTCCATTTCACCTGCCGATCCGTCATGATTGACCTGGCGATTTCCATCCTGATTCGATTTCCATTCCTTATATTGCTCAGTATTTTTGTGTTTATTCCAATAGTAACATTCAGCACAATAAGAAGATTTTACAAGAAAATCAACAACTTTTCCTGTAGGTAAACTGTCCAATGAGAACCGCAACTCCGTACAATGAGGTAAAACCACGTTTTCGCCACGTATCATCTCCAAAAACGGTTAGTTTTGCTATACCAGCACTCGAATTTTGTTGTGTTATTTCCTGTTGTTCTTCTTTTGCAGCTTGTTTTAACACCAATTGAACAATACTTGAAGCAGCATAATGAATGTTATTAACTATATCATACGTCGCAAAACACGTTTCACTCTCTCGGCTGTAACTAGCTTATTTACCGAAATATTAACTTGGTATTTTCACCAGATGTTTCTGAGACCTGAATCTTCAAGAAAATGCAATAAAAAATAAATCGATTTTTGCGACCATTCTAGGTGTATATCTCCCCTTAAAGAAAACTCGGTTTGGAATTCTCTATCAAATTATCACGTAACGCATAACAAAGTTTGTGATATAATGCATGACATATTTCTAGGAGTAGCTAGATATAATATCGCTCAAATACTTAACTACTTCATTAACAAAAAAAAGTACTTTACATTGGACACATTTAAGGGGTAACACCTATGTGGAACGCTGTTTTCGAGGGTGATTTTTTGCATTTTTTTCCAAGGAAACTTTATATTTGATTGAAAAAATAATTACATCGATTTATTAAACATGTTTTGAAGTATACAAATTAATTTTTACAAAGTCCTAAAATACAAAATGGCGGCTGTACCAGGCTACGAACATCAGACGATTTTTCAAAGATGCCTCAACGGCCCGCAACTTTTCGTCGTCGCAAATGGTCTGAAACACAAAAATCAAAATTTTTCTTAAAGTTTGTACTAAAAGCAAGGGAAGTACGTACGGGTTTTCAAAAATATTGAATTTTGAAGGATTGGCGTACGGTTTTCCAAAAAAAAATTTTTTTTGGTAAAAAAAATCGTACAAAATCAGCCGTAAAAATGAAAATTTTCAATTTATCAGCAAAATCTTACGTACTTCCCTAGAAAATGATGTTTTGAAGCTTGCACCAAAATTTCAAATTGATCGGATACAAATTGGCTGAATAATCGTGCGGGCCGTATCAAAAAATGTGGTTTCGAGAAAAACGCATTTAGAGTTTGAAAACAAAGGGCGGCTCTTTCACGTTTCTCGTTTTCGCTTTGTGGATTTATTGCCTTTTTTGTGGCAAATGTTGGTCTACTACCTGTCATACTGAATGGTAATTTACTAATGAGAAAAGTCGCTAACGGATACCTGTGGTAGGTATAAGGACTTTGGAGCAGAGCGTGCCGTATGCGCGCCGCATAGGCCCCGACCGCACGATGGGGCGTCCAACGTTTATGGTCATAGCTCGGGAAAAAAAAATTTATTTTTGAAAATAACTTAAGACGTTATTCTAGACATGCTTCCCTGCCATTTTAGCAAAAACAAAGAAATAGATTTTTTTGAAATTTCTACATAGGTGTTACCCCTTAATTACAGAAAACAAATGTTCAACTATGACGTAGATCATATGGGGAATATAAGTTCGGCAATAGAAAAAAAATCAAATCAAACACAACCATATAAAGATTAATGCGGCTGAAATGAAATTATTCTTACATTTCTTTTAATTACTTATCATTGATGATTTAGTACATTTTGAAGATCCTGTTTACAAATTTTTAGTTACTTTCATTAAAATCACAGATATTTTGTTGCTAGATAAATTTGATGCTCATATTTTAAATAAATTAGAAATTTGAATAAAAGCGCATAATGAATCGTATATTACACTATTTGACGAGCCATTGAAGCCAAAATATCATTTTATGTTGCATTACGTTTCAGCCATAAAAGTAATAGGTCCGCTCAAATTTCTATGGTGTTTTAGATTTGAGAGCAAACACCAGATTTTTAAGCAATATTCTCACGTGATTTCCTCAAGAATCAATTTACCGTACTCCTTAGCTACCAAAAGTAGTCTCCAATTCTCACAAGCGGCAATAAATAATTCATTTTTTTAAGCTGATATTTCTAAGTTATGTGATGGCACTGATTTCAATCTATCGCAACTACCTTACTACGCGAACTTATGTACATCTCTTACAGTTGGATATACAGCAAAAATTTTACTTTATAGAGGGCATACTTTCAAAATTAATGACTTCGTTATGTGGGATACTACTATAAGTAAAATTCTTTTACTATTTTATAACTCGGAAGATGTTTTTATAGTTGGACAAGATGTCAAAAATGTTTTTGTTGAAAAATTTCAATCGTATAAAATACATGAAATGTTATCTGCATATTATTTGAAAACACTGAAAGAAAAACTCTTGGTTGGTTCAATTATTTTTAATAGTATTGCAACGATTCATTCAAAATCGTTAAATGAACTAAGGAAAATAGTTATTTTTACTATGTTAATATAGTTAATTTAACGATATAAAAGTAGTTGGCTCTGGTTATACAAAAAATATCGCAACGTTCATGAAATCAACTGTTTTAATTGTTTCATAACCACGAAAATTAGTTGATAAATAGAAAAATATTCATCAATTCACTTAAAGCTTCAACGTTTCAAATTATCAACAGTTTTTATGGTACTTAAACTACTTCGCAATAGTTGATTTCAACAAACGTAATTCAGTGAGCAACGTCTTTGGAATTATTCTACGCAAAGTAGAATGGTTTCAACATTTGGACGTTTTTCATGCTCCGAATGAAATTGTTTATCAACCACGCGTCATGGTGCATAAAAGTAATCAACCATTTTCTTATGGTTGTTTTAACTATAGCCCTAGTTGATGCAAAAACAACTAAGGCAAACTGTTGATTTTTCATACACTGAACGAAAAGAATTCGAAATTTTAACTAATTGCAAATAGATGACTTTGATTTGGTAGAAAAGTCTAAAAGTATGATTTATTCTTCAAAACACTTTGATTAATAAGGAAATCTAGATTAGTTGATATAACTAATCTTCTTTAGTTAAAAAAGGATCAACTGTTTGTAGAGTTTCTTACTATTGAAATAGAAAACTTTGCCAATATAATTTGCCTGAATGTCTGCATTATAGAAAGTTTAGTTATTTTTATTGTAAAAATGTCTAAAGACAGTAAAAGAAATGATTAATATCATACGGAGATAATTAACGATTCATGATTTGCGGAAACAACAAATTGAATTAGTAGGCTGAAAATCAACCATTTTCTTTAGTAAATTATGACTATTTCTTTATATGAAATACCAAATGATTTTTTTCAGTGTACTCCTCATACTCATACTTCTATTCTATCAATGAAGTTTCATATACTACATGGCAAAATTGTGTTCGGTTTGCTGTTCGATATAATTCATATTCATGTTATGCTGTGAAGCCTTTATATTACGTTGCATGACGCTTTATAAGTTAATCACATGACAATGTCTTCCACTGTGGCAAACGCAGTGGGCTGCGGCAATACATCTATTTTTTTTTGGTCTTTTATATTGCTAAATCCTGTTGTACGAGGATTAGGTTGGCTTGTCACAATTAGGGGCGGATTTGCCACTAGGCCCGGGCCTAGGGCGGCATATTTGGGGGGCGGCAAATTTTCGATTGTTTTTGGGGCGGCAGTTTTTTTTCTGTCGTATATGTACATATATCTGAGTTGAATGAGCACCTAACACCTAAAGCCAACTGAATTCTCTAAAAAATCAATGCACGCAAAAAATCACCTCTGATGATTTTTTTCGGACATTAAAAAGTTTGACTTATAATAAATATCGAAATGCGATCACGGTAAAGGACAAAGAAACACAAAAATACCTCAAAAGTACCTAGAAAGTATCTGAAAATACCTAAAAACATCCTAAAAAGACTTAAAAAGATCCTAAAAAGAGCCCAAATAATACCTCTTCAATTTAGAAGAAGTTTATCAAAGAATTTTTTTATTATTATGGTACAGGGTATGTCAACTACATGCAAATCTCTTTATTTTTGACGTGTTTTTCAAATTGTACTTCACTACAGAAATTAATTTCTCTCAAATGAAATCTAGAACATCATAGGTCAAAATATTTCGGGTTCATCCTTAACTAATAACATATCGAACATTAATTTATAGTAGTCGAGTTCATAGTTGATCTCCAGTCAAGTGCGGAAGCAAACTTTGAACGGGATAGTAAACTTACTTATAAAAATATGAGCGAAGACGTTGGAATTATATGCGATGTAAAGGTGTATACGATTTTGGACTGTTAAAAATTGGTATTTTTGGATTCTTTTTTTTTAGGTACTTTTAGGTTCTTTACCGTGTGTGTATTTTAATAATTTGTGTGACAAGGGCGCAATAATAGGGAATTTTAACGAACGAACCGGTGCCGGTTTTGCTATGATATTCCTTTTTTGTGAGCTCGGGCGCAACGAAAAACAGCGAAATATTCTAGGGAATTGAAAAAAATCACGCATTGTTACATAGATGGAAGAGGACACCATCGAGCATACTCTCTGCGATTGTCCGGCCCTAAATAATAAATGCCTCAACATTTTTGGTGCATACCATTTTCAAGGGTTAGCAGAGGTGGCCAGTACCGTCACGCTGAGTCAACTGATCCAGTTTGGCGAAGCGGTCACTTGGCAGCTCTAAAAAGCCAGCGGAGGGTAGCAAATGGGCCCAAACTGGTGGCCTAATGCAAACCGCGTTTCCCGGCAGCCCTCTTTGCTAACCTAACCTAACCTAACCTATATATAATATAATTCACGAAAAGGGCGGCAAATATTTCTGAGGCCTAGGGCGGCGAAATGGTCAAATCCGCCCCTGGTCACAATACAAATCAGCCATTGCTTGTCTATTAGACCCATCAACCTAGTAGTGATGCCAACCTATTGTAGGTATCACCACTAGCGGTGCGACAAAATTAGAAATTTGGTAAATTCTGCCGCAGCGGCAAATTCGGCCGCAGCCATTGTGCGCATAACCATACAAATGCTAAATTCAACAAACATAATTCCATACTGCATACTATGCACACTGCGTACTATATATATTGTTGGAATACCATTGTTTGTCCCTATATCCAATGATTTTTTACCTCCGTGCTGTTTCAGCACTCCCATGATTTTTCCTAGACTGCCTGGATTTTGTAGACTTGCCCAAGTTTTTCTAGGTTCCAGTAATATTTCACAACAGTCTACTGAATATTTTCTCCCTATATCCAATGATTTTCTCTTGACCTCCAAGCTATTTCAGCGCGTCCCTGATTTTTCTAGACTGCCTGGATTTTCTAGACTTGCCCAAGTTTTTTTAGGTTCCAGTTATATTTCACGACAGTCTACTGAATATTTTCTCCCTATATCCAATGATTTTCTCTTGACCTCCATGCTATTTCAGCGCTCCCTATAAACCCATCATATTTTCTGGACCTGCCAGTATTGTCTAGGCCTGCCTGATTCGTTCCGAAACCCCACAGAATTTTCATTGTATTTCATCTAGTGATTCAAACCTGGAAACCCATTATATTTTCTAGACCTGCTTAATTTTTCCGAAACTCCCATGCTTTCTATTACTTTCTAGACATTTTGGCCTCGAAACCCATGATGTTTTCTGGGCCTGCATTGGAACTACTTTTGAAAGTTTAAATGGGAATGTGATTAGCCTAAAAAAGCGTATCAAAAATGCAGGAAAAATAGGACGAGTGCAAGTTAAGTATTTTTGTACTGCCAGTCTGTGTGTTTTTCACAAAAATCTGCTCTCAGGGGCAGATAGTAAGTCCAAAACTTCTCAAAAAAGTATAGAATGAGTTTTCGGTTAAAAAACAAATTAAATTTTCTGAAACAGAGTACCATATTTATCGCCGTGATAGACCTGGGGACACCCGTGGTGGTGGTGTTGCCATTTTAGTACACAAGACTGTACCCCATAAATTCAAGCCTTGCCCAAAGACAAATATTTTTGAATCCATTGCAATTGATGTTTATTTTGAAAGTTTTAAAGTAACTTTAGTAGGCACCTATTTTCCTGGAGGGAGCTGCAGTCAAGACAAAGAGAGATATTTTCGTACAGATTTACAAATAATTTCACGCATTTCAGATTTAGTCATCATCGCGGGCGACCTAAACAGTCGGCACACCACTTGGAACTGCCATCGTAATAACCAATGGGGTAAAATTCTGCATGATGTGTTACTAACTAGCCCATTTGAAATTGTTTCAACCTCATCTCCAACGTTTTTTCCCAGAACACAAAGAGGTAGACCATCTTTTCTCGACTTTCTCATAACTAATTGTGCACAATATATTTCAAGACCGATGACAAATATATCTCTTACTTCGGATCATCTGCCCATTACTTTTAATGTTTGTGGTGACTACGTACCGAGCCCCCCCAAAAAACGTTTCGATTATCGTAGAGCTAACTGGAGCTGCTTTAAAAATGAAATGGCAAGCAAAATAAATCTAAATGAATTAACTCCTAGCTATTTCGATACCGTAGTCAAAATTAAATATCACCTTAGTAACTTGTACCAAATAATAAGTTTAGCAAAACAGAAAGCTATCCCGCAGACATCCCACCTTAACGGACCTCCGAAGCCAAAGCTAAGTTCGCGTATTCTGCACCTAATAACGGAGCGAAATAAGTTCCGAAGGATTTGGCAACGAAACCGCCTCTTTGTGTTTAAACAGCAGTATAACCGACTTTGCCGGAAAGTTAGTAGAGAAATTGCTATTCTACAAAACGAAAAGTGGTGCAATAGGTTGAGAACCTGTGGTAAGGGCTCGCCGGCATTCTGGAGATTAACCAAATCCATGAAAAATAGAAATAACTTCATCCCTGCTATAGAAACAGATAGCTCACTGCTTACCGCTAATGAAGAGAAAGCGGAAGCCTTTGCAAATTATTTCGAATCGCAACACACTCTTACTGAAAACCTTAGCAATCAGGAAACAATTAACACAGTAAACGATACCCTATTACATGCAAGGCATCAACAAGCAGACCCACCATACGTTAGCACTCAAAGCGTTCTAAAAATCATGAAACATGTGAAGAAAAATAAGTCTACAGGTATCGACGACATCCCAAATATTGTCCTTAAAAATCTAGGAAAAAAGGGAGTGATATATCTTACGAAAATCATCAATGGGTGTTTAAAAACAAGATACTTTCCAAACGAATGGAAAACAGCGAAGATAATTTGCATACCGAAGCCAAATAAGAACAAATCGATGCTAAGTAGCTATAGGCCAATAAGCCTTTTGAGTTGTATGGGCAAAGTTTTCGAGCAGGTTCTTAAGAACCAAATAGATCAGTTTGTAAATGACCACAATATTCTTCCGCCTGAACAATTTGGCTTTAGAAAAACGTTCACATCCACGCACCAAGTACACAGAGTCAAAAACAATATCCAAGAAAACCTAAACCGCCGGGTGTCAATCGGGTTCCTCACTCTAGATGTGGAAAAAGCGTTCGATTCTGTATGGCATCGCGGTTTGATTTACAAAATGATAAAACTTAATTTTCCCATTTACATCTGCGATATTATCCAGGATTACCTCGACCACAGGTATTTTGTAGTAAGTATCGGCGAAGCGACCTCGAAAAGGTGTCTCATTACTGCGGGAGTACCTCAAGGCTCAATACTCAGCCCCATTCTTTACAACATATTTACGAGCGACATACCGACACCTGCAAATTGTCAGCTTTACCTCTTTGCGGATGATACTGCAATAACAACCAACCATTGCGACCCAATTGTAATAAAAACGAACCTTGAAAACGGATACACCACTATTTTTAACTATTTCCATCGCTGGAAAATTAAGCTAAACTCTGCGAAAACAGAAGCGTTATTCTTCACTAGAAAGAAAAAGCCCAGTAATCTACCTACATCGCCGCTCAATCTAAACGGCCAACAAATTACTTGGAATGAAACAAGTATAAAATATTTGGGGATAACTCTGGATAAAAAACTTATTTTCAAGTATAATGTTGATGCTACCCTGGCAAAGTGTGACTTATACATAAAAATGCTTTATCCCCTGATAAGTCGTAAATCTGTTCTCTCCACCGACAACAAGCTTTTAATATACAAAACTATATTCCAGCCTATGATGTTGTACGGGTGTCCCGTTTGGGGCAAGTGTGCTAAGTCTCATATTTCTCGATTGCAAATCAAACAAAATAAGATATTAAAATTAGCTCTCAATCTCCCGTTCTTTTACTCCACTACTAGACTTCACTACATTACTGGTATCCAAATGATATCCAACAAAATAATCTCAGTAAACCGTAAATATGCACTTTCATGTACCTCGTCAGGAATCCACCCACTCGAGCTATTACAAAATATTGCAACATCTTAGCATATATCTCATCAATTATCAAATTTGTACAAAAATATTTTGCCAAATATTGGTCTATTCTAACAGTAACTAGTATTTTTTACCTATTTTAAGTAGTATTAAGTAGATTGTAAGCTAGTCAACATAAGGGTTTTTACTCCCAGTTTTCCCTTAACATAACTATTTTTAAAGTAAAATTAATGTCTTTTTACAAAATAGCAGACATGTCATAGTTGGTAAGATTGTTCCACAATCACATCTCTAAAAACAAAAATAATTGTACTGTATACAAATTATATATTTTTTTTGGTTGAATAAATTGAATTGAAATTGAATTGACCATACAGAAGTAGTTGACTTTGCTGATACAGAAAATATCGAAACCTTCGAGAATTCAACTGCGTTAATTGGATCATAAATAGTTGATCTAAGAAAAATGAGCATCAATTTATTAAACACTACAAAATATTGAATTATCAACAATTTTCATAGCAAGCGAACCACTCTACAATTGTTAAATTCAACAAACATAATTCCATACCACAGACTATAGTAATTTACTATTTCGTACTATGTACATTGTTGGAATACCATTGTTTGTGGCTGCTTATTTTTTTTGCACAATGGACTTTGTTTATCAACCACGCGTCATTAGTATATAAAAGTAATCAAAAATTTTCTTATGGTTGTTTTAACTACAGCCCGTAGTTGACGCAAAAACAACTAAGGAAAATTGTTGATTTTACCAAGATTTTTCTATTAGTATTCGTTAGGTTCATTCAACTCAGATATATGCATGCATATGACAGAAAAAACAAATTTCCGCTGGAAAAAAATCGAAAATTTGCCGCCCTAGACCCGGGCCAATTGGGCCTAGTGATAAATCCACCCCTG
Organism: Nemotelus pantherinus; assembly: GCA_963978885.1. NCBI lineage: Eukaryota > Metazoa > Arthropoda > Insecta > Diptera > Stratiomyidae > Nemotelus > Nemotelus pantherinus. Next base: position 4,705,650 of record OZ022267.1, on the reverse strand, counting down.
AAAACAAATCTTATTTTGATTAAATAATCTCCCACATTCAATAAAAATGATTCCATACAAATATAATTTTCATATCATAATTTTCATAATTGAATGTAAAACAAAACATTTTGTGCTAAACAAGACCACTTTGATACAGCGTTATTGAAATCAACGCAGATTAATTGAATGAAAAAGAAACGTATCTATATGACGCCAAATCATATTTGAAAATATTTGATTCATATCTATTTGTATTATTTATACAACGATTTTTCTCTGAGTGTAGGTATCATTATTCAACAGCTAATTGAAATATTTACATGTAGGTACAGGACAAAATTTATGCATCGACCCATGCTGCCATATTTCCGTCCTATATATGTAGGTATTTTATTCACAAACAAAAAAACACATTCATCTACAAAAATACGAACACTCCAGCTCCGAAAATTCTTATTAAACTTACAAGACCCAATAGACGACACTGAGAAAGAAGAGAGCAGATTGCCCTTGGCATATCGAAATCTGTCTCGAAATTGAAATCTATAGATATAGCTACCCAACTGAAAAATTGGCCTTTCTTTTGAATTCTAGAAAATATCGAATCACGTAAATTCAATTAGAATCCGAAAAACATGTAAGAGAAAAGCATCGGGAATTTTTCGAAAACTATCGGAATAGAAACTTGAATATGTAGGTATATTTTTGGTAAACGAGAAAACTTATCAGGTAAAAGTATTTTCTGGTGACAGGATTTATTTTTGCAAGAAACAGGATGTTTAGTTATTTGCAGCCCCGTTTGACAGTACTCGATGCAGTTACTTCATATGCACTGTCTTGAATGCATTCAAAAGTAGGTATAATCTCAGCGTATATCTATTAATACTCAATCAGCATAAAGTTTAATACGTCCGAAATCTCAGAGTATTTTCAATGCCTCTGGAATGCAAATTTAGTAGTATTGCGAAATTCTGATCAATATTGAGAAACGTCTTTCAATATTTAAACAATATTGGAATCTCCATCAAATTTTCGGTATCGTGCACTTAGCAATCGATTTATATAACTAATGAGTTATAAACGGCGGTCCATATCAACGAACGCAACTAAGCAGTATCTATCCATTGTTAAGAGTTTTATGTATGTATGTATTTGTCGGCAGTTAACAAAATAAATTTTCAAAAATTTGTTATGAAATGATAAGGTCGTCGTCAAAGACGATTTTTCGCGATTGTTCAACATTCAACATTCTTATCAGCATGAACAGTAGTATTTTCAACGCAGATAAATTGCCACACGAAGCCCAGCTTTCGCAGCCGTGCCTACAAACAAATCTCAACCGAACTGCATAGCACGATATTATAGCACGAACGCAACTCTTGTCTGCTGCTTCAGCCAATGACAGACTAGATATCCAGGCTAGTAATCACAGTAATTAATCACAGACGCTACATTCGCTGCTATCCGAAAGCAGTGATTTTCACACGATGCCTCCCGCCACCATTGCTCCGTTTCGATTTGTCACAGATCGAGTTTGCGGTGGGCGTGTCTTCAGGAAACAGATGGCAGGGCAGGAGAATTCACTGGTAACAGATTTCAATTTGCTAGAATAGATATATAGCTAAGGGTTGCTTATGCGTGTGGCGAATCGTTGCGAGATCGACTCAATTGAAGGGAGCCGGCCGACGAGGAGGAGGCGTGGCCCGATAAAGATGTGCCGCAGCAGCAGAAGCAGAACATCGTTTGATAAAATTGTATTCGCTCGAGCACTTCGGTAACTTTTTGAACGTTTCTCGTTGAACGTAGTCAACCAAGCATAAGGCGACAATGTTTTGCAGAGTTGCTGTGATGCGTAGAGGGGCACGTTACAGTTTTCCGCTCAAATTGGTATTCAACCAATCAATTTCCGGCCAAGTATCCTGGTATGGTAACATGGGAGACTATTTAAAGCTATTCTTCAGGTGGCATGAACGAAGATTTTTTTGAAATAAAAAGGATACTTAGGGAAAAAGTGAAATTCTGGCAAGGGGCGGTGTGTATCGGAGCTATATAACTTTACAAACGAGTGGTTATTTGTTAGCTCATGCGTTCTACAGAACAGAATGACTATTTGCTTCACCTTTTCGATTCGGACTGAAGAGTGACGACGATAACATGGTTGGGCGCTTACAAAATTAAAAAATTACGTTATGGGTGCACCATAATGTGAGATTTGGGTTGGCCGTGTTCCAGAACAGGAATTTCGTGCTGCTCGCAATGGTTGGCGGCGCCCTTATCCCATGCACGTGGGAAAGGATATTGTTTCGTAGCCGAGACGAGACAGCTCGGAAACAAACCGATTGTCTCCGAATGTTTAAGTGAGTGCGTAACAGCGTGTACCATATTTACGGAGCTAGCAAGTAGTTGAATGTGCGAATATATGTCAAATCTCTTGTTTGCTAGATATTTGTGGATATTGTTTCATTGAAGCATTTATAATTGGTTCGATCGTGGTTGAAACGTTTTCGCGTCCCTGAGTGATTTTGAAACATATTCAAATTACGAACGGAAACAATTGTGCACAATGGGGGTTTTTTTTTTAATTCTAATATAAACGCCAATACAAGTGTCTATAGATTGTGGAATAAGTTCGAAAAGTTTGCGCAAAAAAGTTGTTTGTTTATATTCAAAACTAACTGATAGCGGGCGATGCAAATAGGAGATCAAATCGAAATTTTTTCGTAGGCGATACACAAACGCGTCGATAAACTTCGAATTTTCACCTACTCGCAAGATAACTCAATCGTTTATTCTGTTGTGATGAAATCGAAACAAAAATCTGATCGGACATTGGATCATTGCTACATTTTACCAAAACAATTGCCGTGAATGTAGGCAGAACGTTGTGACAATTGTGTGATATTTTAATATGACGGTATAATTGAAACGTGCGATCATCCCTTGTGTTTTTCATTTTTTCCTAAAAAGTAACTAAAATAGTGAAAGTGACATAAATATATCTGGAAATTCACGTATAATTAAATTTTTGGTGGTCAGTTCGATAAAATGTTGTGCTCTTTCAATTAAGCTAATACAACGTGAGCAATAGAAGAAAATCAGTGTTAATTTAATTCTTTCTTTTTTTAAAATAAATAAAAGGCAAGATTCAGTGATAGATATAAAATGTGAATGATATCAAAAGCCTGAAAATTGTTTTTTTTTTTGTTATTTGGTAAGACAAAGACTAAATTTGCTTTCGTACTTTCACTTAAGTCCAATATAGTCAATTTTAGTTCCGACAGTATTTGTTTGTTTTGGAATGATTCCAAACATAAATGACCACCGTGCATTGTTTAATTGAATTTAGTAAGTTTGTATCTATTTGGGTAGAGGATTTCCAAAAGCGGTTTGTGAGACGTATTATAATTGAATATGAGAACATCTCACCACTGCTACGGACTTTCGAATTAAATGTTGCAATTCAGTTAACACAATAGGTCAGATTTTGGAGCTTGTGGATAACTGGAAGTAATAAAAATGTATCTATTCTTTTCTCGGACGGCGGCTTTTCTTAAAATAACTGAGGCTTCAGTGGTGATGAAATATTTATTGAACCTATACTCATTGGAATACTTGAAGCAATCAATTCACTGAACACTTTGCACATCAAACCATTCTAATGTTGACAGCAAGAATAAATCTATTACGAACATCCTCCAATATAATAAGTATCTGGGGCTCGCATCTCCATTTGTTCATGATTCTGATGCTTCCTCTCTTCAATTGAGATGCAATCGATGTTTTTTGAAATATCGGTTTAATTCTGGTTTTCATGAATCTTTTTTTTTAAAGTAAATGCATGTTTCAAAGTATTTTTATGGCAGCAATGTGCATCTTGAACCAGTTGCTAGTGTTTTTGTATGGTCTTCGGCCCCTTAAAACTATCCATTTCCAACATTTTCACTGCCAGCAAACTTATATTTAAGTACGTATTTGAAACTTCTACTTTCATATCTAGCCTATTCATTTTTTTTATTATTTAGATACTGAAGTAGGCAAATTCAGTTTGTACTCATTAAGAATAATAAGAAGAAACAAAGGCCCAACTATTTGTCCATAGTTTTTTTACATACAGTCTGTCAAGAATCAGTTTACACATAGGAAAAAAATTCAATTTTTGATCTTTCTAATTATAAAATACTACTTTTTATCTATGTAAATGCATTTTTTTTTACTATAGTTATTTACATTATTTCCAACCGATATATACAAAAAAAGTACAACTTCAATGCAAAAAAAAGAACGAAAAGAACAACGAAAACAATTATTGCAATTCTTAAAGTGTCAAGAAACCCTTTACACAAATTACTATTTTATTCAATATTGACATATTTACAGGATATTTAATATTATTTGGCATATTTAATATTTGGTATGGCCACCTTTGGCATCCACCAAGCATTGCAACCGATTTTTCATTGAATGAATCAACTTTTGCAGGTCATACGTGGTTGGTATTTTTGCCATTCTTCGAGAATCGCAGTTTTTAAGGTAGTTTTTGGGTTGCCTTTTAGCGACTTGTTTTTTTAAGTAGGCCCATAAATTCTTGATGGGATTTAAGTCAGGACTCTGGGCTGGCGTATCCATCACTTTTCCGCAGTTGTATAAGAGCCACATTCGCACCATGTGCGCCTTATGTTTGGGATCGTTGTCCTGGTAAAATTTAAAATTTGGTTTGTTGTTATGCCTAAACCCGAATTTCTGCGCACTACTTGCCAAATATGTTTTAAGGATATGCAAATATTGTTGGGCGTCCATGGTTGACTCGATGAATGCCAAGTCTCCTATTCCTCTGCTTGAGAAGCACCCCCCAAATCATAACGGATAACTTACCAAATTTTACAGTCGGAATGATATTTCGATTTTCCAACGATGTTAAAGGCTTGCGCCACACTCTAGCCGGTCCATCATTATAGTACAACATCATTTTCGTCTCACCGCAGAATATGACGTCGTCCCAAAAGTCAACGGGTTGTGAAAGGTGCATCATAGCCAAGGAAAAACGCTTTTCGATGTATAGTGCAGAAAACAGTGGTTTCTTTCGTGCAGCTCTTGATGAGAACTTATTTCGTAGGATGGCCTGTGGTACTGTTTCATGGGAAACAGCAACATCACACTCTTCCTTGAGGTCCCTAGCAAGTGTTCTGGTCGAAATCCATGGGTTTTTATCAAGTTTCCTTAGCATAAGGCGCTCTATACGTTTAGATATTTTTGGTTTTGGGCCACCTCCACACTTTGGCTCCAATCTATCCTCATTTTCAGCACGATATGGCATTTTGGGAATGCCAATGATCAGACGTGTTAGGTGTTGTTCTCTGGGTGTGTGTGGGCTTCCGGTAGATATTAAACCTAAGAAAACCTTCTTTCCGTACAACCATTAAATCCAAGAAGGATAGTTTCTCTTTGTTTTCGACTTCCATTGTAAATTGGATATCTTTATGTGCTTGTTTCAACTTCTTCAAAGTTTCTGCCAAAGCATTCTTTTTTACGATAGCTAGAATGTCGTCCACATATCTAATGCAGACACGAGGAAGGGAACCTTCTTCATGAAGTTTATTTTCCAGTCTGTCCATAAATATCTCGCTCATTAGTGGGGATAAAGGATTTCCCATGGCAACACCTTTCATAGCTTTGAAGTATTTCCCCTTGAAAGTAAAGTAACTTTCATTCATGCAAACCGAGGCAAGTTTCAAATAGTCTTTAGCCCTCTTCCTCCCTTCCGGTGAGCTATTCTTCTCTAATAGCCAGTCTTCAAAGAACGAGAGTGCTTGTTTTACCGGCACGCTTGGGAATAGAGCCTTGACATCAAATGATACAACTAACTCATCTTCCCCTATTGCTGCCACTCTTCCAAGTTGTTCTATCACCTCGTCACGTTGGCTGTTCTATCGCTTAACTTCCCAAAGGACCTACACTCGTCTACGATCCACTTTGCGATTCTCCTTGTCGGAGCGTTTGTAGCGGTTATAATTTCTCTTAGCTCATTTCCTTCCTTGTGTATCTTCGGAAGGCACCTAATTCTTGGCAACGCTGGGTTTGAAACCCGCAGCTTGTTGATCTCTCCAATCGTCCCTTTGCACTCTTTTAAGATTCTTTCAACTCGTTTGATAGAGTCTGGGAAGGGATCTTTCCTTAGTTGATGGTAATCCCCGTTGTTGAGCTTCTCCATGACTAATTGGTCATATTCATTTTTGTCCATTATAACCACGGCATTTCCTTTATCTGCTTTGGTATAATAGACCGGCTTAGTAGCCAACTCTTTAAGCACCCTTTGTGCCTTGCTAGTGTTCCCCCTCTTACGGTCTTCCTTCCTAATGACTCTAGCCACATTGCCTCTAATTTGTGCTTTCTCCTGTTCGGGAAGGTTTTTTACCGCAGCTTCGACGTCTACAACTAAGTCTTCTGTAGGAAATTTTGTTTCCTTGACAGCAAAATTCAGACCTTGGTTAAGTAGTTCCAATTGCTCTTCTGTGAATTGGACCGTGGATTTGTTCACCACATAGTTAGGGATGGTCTCTACAGTATACTTTTTCTTTCCCATAGTATCCTTATCTCTTGTCAGCTCCTTCAGTTTTCTTGTGAGAATTATCCTCTTTCTATCCTTCTCACATTCAAAAGCCCTGTTTGCTTTCTCAACAATGTCTAAAATGTCCCCTTTTCTACCTAAAATATCATTTGTCGCCTACATCCTTTTTGTTTGTTGCGTCCTTATATATTCCGTGTAACTTGTCCTTCCCGACTTATGATAAGTTCTTTGCTGAACTTTCCACTTACCTTAATAGCAACTATCCCTCGTCCTCAATCATTATCTGTGGCGACTTTAACATGCCTTCTGTTCAATGGGACTCTTCTTTTCTTCGTATTATGTCCACCAACAACCTTTCTATTGCCTTTTCTTCTTTTCTTTCTTCCTGTTCTCTTTCTCAATTTAACTGTTTCCCTAATGCTAATAACAAGATCCTTGACCTCATTCTTTCTAATGTTGAGTCCTCTTCGATTTCTTTATCTTCTGTTCCAATACCCTACACGCACCCAGATCTCCATCATCCTCCCGTTTCAATTAATTTGTCTGTTAGCTTTTCGAATCGTATTAAATCATCCACTGCGCGCCGGTTTAACTTTAAAAAAACTAATTTTGACTGCTTGTCTAATGATCTGAATTCAATTGATTGGTTGGATTGCTTCCGTGGTCTCGATATTGACTCTGCTGTATCCAAATTTTACGGTATTCTTACTGATTTGATCTCGTCGCATACTCCTGTCTTCAGTTCTCGTCGCTCCCGTGACCCCCCTTGGTTTACTGCGAGAGTAAAGTGTGCTCTTACAGATAAAAATTCAGCGCGTTTGAAATTTTTGATTTCTCGGTCGGGTGAAGATTATGCTATCTTCTCCCGTTTACGTTCCTCTGCCAAGAAAGAAATTAGAGTAGCACTACTCAACTATTCCTCGTCTGTTGAATCTTCTTTAAACTCAAACAACCCTAAATTTTTCTGGTCTTTTGTACGCTCCTTAAAAGCTTCCTCCTCTCTTCCTGACTCCTTAGTGTTTAATGCCTTTAATGCTTCCAACCCTCCTGACATTTGCAATCTCTTTGCTTTATTTTTTTCTTCTGTTTACACTATTCCATTGATTCCTGCTACTGACTGCTTTTCCTTTGATTTCCCTGCTTGTCTCTCCTCAATCGTAACTAACCCAGTAGAGGTTGAATTGCTTTTGTCCTCTCTTGACTCAAACTGTTCCCCGGGCCCGGATGGAATTCCCAATTTCTTTGTAAAAAATCTTGCTTCTTCACTTTGCGTCCCTTTAGCAATCTTATTCAATGTCAGTCTCTGTGCTGGTCAATTTCCATTCTCTTGGAAGCTCTCTAACATTCTTCCCATTTTCAAATCGGGTGATCGGAACCTTGCCTCTAACTATCGCCCTATCTCCATTCTTCCTTGCCTTTCTAAAATTTTGGAACGCCTTGTTTACAATCGTATCTATGATTCCCTCTTTTGTGTCTTTGCAACGGAACAAAATGGTTTTGTAAAAGGCCGGAGCACCTCTACGAACCTTCTTGAGTTTACACATGTCGTCGCTTCTGCAATTGACAGCAATAATCAAGTTGATGTCATTTATACTGATTTTGCCAAAGCTTTTGACACTGTCAATCATAAGCTGCTTCTTATCAAACTGAAGCATTATGGCATTCGTGAACCTTTGCTTTCCTGGATCTCTTCATTTTTAACTGATCGCACTTGCATTGTCTCCCTCTTTGGCTTCTCGTCCTCACCTTTCTCCCCTTCTTTTGGTGTTCCTCAAGGTTCCATCTTAGGACCACTTTTGTTCAATCTATTCATCAATGACCTTCCCACGGTTTTTAAGTCTTCATGTCTTCTATATGCAGATGATTTAAAAATCTTCCGGGTAATCAAAAATACTGATAAATCTCTTCTTCTTCAGAATGATTTGCATGCTCTCTCTGGTTGGTGTAACATTAACTGTTTGTCCCTTAATGTTTCCAAGTGTTTTTCTTGTGTCGATCATTTCTCAGATCTTGGGGTCACATTTGATCGTAAACTGAAATTCAACGTTCATGTCCTTACTATCACTAGAAAAGCTTCTCGAATTGCTGGTTTCGTGGTTCGTTCCTGCCACAATTCATTTAGTATTTTTACTTGTGTCCACCTGTTTATTACCCTAGTCCGTTCTGTACTTGAATACTGCATTCAAGTGTGGTGTCCTCGTTTCAAATACCTCGCTGACGCTGTTGAATCAGTTCAGCGCAGGTTTACACGTACTTTACTTTTTAAATATAGTCTGCCGTATTTACCTTATAGTGAGCGTCTATCTCTTCTCAGCATTCCTCTCCTTGAGCAGCGCAGAGTTTACTTGGATGAGTGTTTCCTGTTCAAAATCTGTCGCAGCTACCTTTCATCCTCATTAGCATTTTTCTTCATTGAGCGGGACTCCGTAAGGCCAATCAGGTCCTCTATTTTATTTGAAGTACTTAATTTTAACTTAATTTTACTTTATTTAATTTACCACTTTAATTATTTGTTTTTTTTTACATACTTATACTTATATTCACTCATTTACCTACTATTTTTTATTAGGTCGATTATTGTAGAATTGGACATTCGTGTTTGTAATGGATTTTTTTTCTCTTTCTTTTTAACTTTACTTAATTTTTTACTTTTATTTTTTATTACTTTATTTTATTTTAACTTTAATTATTTTATATACTTATATTTATATATTATCCTTTAGTTCTTGTTATTTGATTTTGTTCGTGGTATCCAATCTGTAATTGGGCAGTCTTGCCTGTTGTATTGAATACGTACCAAATAAATAAATAAATAAATCATTAGCCATTTTTAAATGTAGGGAGTAAACTTTAAGTGTGATTTCCCCTAATTTTTTATACAGTCTATTTACGGAGTGTATAATGAGATTCCTTTCGGCGAGCACTATCTGTTTTCCCCGCTCCTAACAGATGGGACCTAAATTTAATAGTCACATTCTTCTTCAAACATAATCTAAGAAATCTTATGTCTTCAGAGATTCTGCCTATTTCTTTCTTATACACTACAAATTGAATGAAATTGGATTTTGACCTGGTTGTCATTTTAAATTGTTTTTATTGTGTACCAATTTTTTCCTAGCTTGTGAAAATATTTTAATTTAAATCAATTTTTTCCGTTTTGAAGCTAGATTTATTTATTTTATTCGACATATATCGATAATTCGAGGGTAATCTGCCCTCTTCTTCAGTGTCTAATGATCAAATTCATAGAACTTTACAATACAGACCAAAAATTACGGTAAATTTACCGCATCGTTGCAGTAATGCAAACAAAAACAGTTGTGTAAAGAATTTCTTGACACTTCAAGAATTGTAATAATTGTTTTCGTTGCTATTTTTGTTCTTTTTTTGCATTGAAGTTGTACTGTTTTTTTTGTATATATCGGTTAGAAATAATGTAAATAACTATAACTAAGAAAAAAATTCATTTACATAGATAAAAAGTAGTATTTTATAATTAGAAAGATCGAAAATTGTAATTTTTCCCTATGTGTAAACTCATTCTTGACAGACTGTATATTACCTACCTTAACTATTTGAAACTACTACTCTCGGTACTTTTCTGTTTCCCCCCCCCCCATTTTTTTCACATTTGGTTGTTGCAATGCTTCTAAAATTGATTAGAAAGTTGTGATTAACCAAAATTATGGTGGAAAACACGTTTAAAAGAAATTTTTTTTTTTTTTAATTTTTTTAAAATTAATTTTTTAATTTAAAAATTAATTAAATTAATTTAAATTTTAAATTAATGTCACATAACAGTGAGAATAAATTTTGCTCTATTTTTGACGTCTTACCTTTCCGAAGCTTCAACGCAATTTACAATTAAGCAATTATTTTACAATTTATTTTACAATTATTTTACAGCAGGCCTCCCCAACAACACATTAACTTTTGAAAAACTCATTCTGCCACATAAAAATGGGGAAAAAAATTTAAAATCGGAAATTTTTTTTTTTTTTAAATGCATTTTCCCATCTCAATTTTTGTGGAGTAACACTTTCTAACCCATTTCGAGCAGTTTTCATTAAAAAAATTAAAAAAAATGGAGGGAAAAAACAGAAACGTACCAAAATTTATTCTCACTGTTATGTGACATTAATTCCAAATTTACATTAATTTAATTAATTTTTAAATTAAAAAATTAATTAAAAACAAAATTAAAAAATTTTCTTTTTTTAAACGTGTTTTTCCATCATAATTTTGGTTAATTACTACTTTCTAATCAATTTTAGAAGCATTGCAACAACAAAAAGTGAAAAAAAATGGAGGGGAAAAACAGAAAAGTACCCTACTCTCATATCTAGCCAATCCATTTTTTTTTTGTTATTTAGATACTGACTACTTTGTTATTTAGATACAAATTCTGTTTGTACTCATCAAGATTAATAAGAAGAAACAAAGGCTCAATTATATATATATAATTAATTAATACATTTACACTGACTTGACTTGTAGTCTTTTTCCCCTTCATTTTTATACATATATGCTATTTTTTTAGTATCTAAATATTGAATGCAATGTTTTTGTTTTAAGTTCAGAAAAAAAAATAAAATAATTTAGTTTCATACATAGATTCAGATTTACCGTTACAATGTTGGCTTATTGTGATATTTACAGAGAGCTCTAGTCGCGCCTTTAGATAAAAATTTAGTGATGTTTGGGGATTTATAGAGACAAACAAATGCATCCAATTAATTATTTGCGTTGAGGATGCAAATCAATCGCGATTTGAGATATAAGTGAAGTTTATTTTAGCTGATATCGCGCAACTGTCAAATTGTCGGTAGTGAAGATTATTACGCTGTTTCGTGAAAATTGCCGAGTTGGATTAAATCGTCAACATTTTTGCACTACAGCCAACGCCGACCATGGGAGCGGCTGTCACTCCCTGGTCTGGTTCTATGATGGACAGGGTTTCAGCATTAGACGATATGCCACACAAAGGTAAGTTGATCGTTTATTCGTTTTAACTACCTATATATTATGTCTATTTGGTTTTATGATAGATTAACGCTTAATATCTTTCTTGTTTTCGCACTAAATGCGTTTAACTCGCCCAAAATTTCACATTTTCTATAAAAATTGATCCTTTTCTTAATTATTCATATAGTACACTTCACGATTAACTGATTATCAGGAAAAATCACAGGAGGTGTGTAACGAAATTCGGAATATTTTCATAAGAAAAGTTTATCTGTTGATTTAAAATTGTTTTGAAAACAAGGTGATTTTTCTACTATTTTGCGACTTAAACTTAGTATTGTCTTTCGTTTCGGCGAAAATTTCGCCAGAGTTGTAATCACTTTTTCGCGTGAAAAGTTTCTTCTTTCCGTGATAAGTTGCCTTCGGATTGGAAATGCATATTGCCGCCAATTTCGAATGTGCATCTCTATCTTTCGAACTAAAAAGTGCAATTTGTTGTTTGAATTCGAAAATTCAATTCAGCAAATGTCTCTTAAATAACAAAATCGGTCGAAAATTGAAATTATTGTCATTTTATCTGTTAGTAAGCAGCAGAGTCTCCGCTTTTCTCGATTATCGAAAATTTCACTCCACAGACTGACCGGATAATGGAGGCGGCCATTTGCATTTCAACTCCGAAAGCAACTTTTCACGGAAAGAAGTAAGTTTTCACGCAAAAAAAAAAAATGAATACCACTCTAGCTAAATTTTCGTAATTTAGATAACGTGTTAAGAGATAAACTGGAATGCGGATTACTAAGTCCGGCATGCAACAGAGTTTATTAAAAAAAAAAAAACTCTAGCGCAACAGAACTGCTAGAAACACTTATGTTCGATGAAGAATAGAGGAATCGTGCAGATTTTGAGTGCATATTTTACCACACGTACAGCAATAGCAATATACCGCTTTTTGATCTGACCGATGCATTTATTTATTTATTTATTTATTTTATTTTATTTTCAAAGAATTTCGTCTAATACAGACTAGTAGTATTTACAGATTTAAAACTTACAACAAATCAGTCAAAATGGACTGTTTTTGTCTAAGCTCTTTTTCAAAGATGATACAGATAAATTAAAATCAAATTGATGATAATCATCGTTGTAATTTCTTTAGATGCACGAAACGGGCTCATTAAAGGCGTAGTTGGTCCGATAGGCAGGGACAGATAAAATGTTGACTTGTCTCATTCTGTGACCCTTGGTATTGAGGCCAAATAAACCTAAAAGGTTTTCACATGAAATGTTACCTATGAGGATCTTAGCAGCAAAGATAGTTTTGAAATTTTCTCGTCTCTTATTAAGTGTATTCATGGCCAGTAAGTTAAGTCGATTAATGTAAGGAGGCAAGTGAAGAGGATCTGACCAAGCAAATTCACGCAAACAAAACCGAAGAAATTTTTTCTGAATGGACTCGATACGGTCCACATAAACCTGCTGATAAGGCGCCCAAACTATACACGCATATTCAAGTATTGGTCTTACTAACGCACAAAAAAGAATCTTAGTAAGATGTATGTCATGAAACTCTTTGGATCGCCTCCTCACAAAACCCAAGGTGGATGAAGCTTTTGATAAGATGGCGTTAATATGATCGTCAAAAGTAAAAGAATTGTTTAGGAGTACTCCTAAATCGAGTACTTTGTCAGAATACCTTAAGGGAATACTATTCAAAGAGTATTCAAAGCTCAACGGATTAATTTGACGCGTGTACGAAACAACGGTACACTTGTCAATATTAATTACTAATTTATTAAGGTCACACCAGGTCGTGAGGTTATTAAGGTCAGCTTGAAGTTCCGTGAATATTAGATACCTTTTTAAAGATTTTGGCGTCATCAGCATATAGTAAAATTGATGAATGTTTCAGGACAGATGGTAGGTCATTTATGTATAAAAGAAAAAGTAGAGGTCCTAAGTGACTACCTTGAGGAACACCAGATAAGACAGCAATTTCAGACGATAGGGCGCCACGGAAGGATACGCATTGGGTACGACATTCCAAATAAGATGCTATTCAGGAAATAAATAGCTGAGGAAAGTTAAACGAGGACAATTTACACAATAAAATGGAATGATCCAGCTTATCAAAAGCCTTCGTGAAGTCAGTGTAAATACAGTCTACCTGAAATCCTGCCTCGATTGATGGGATAACAATGTTGGAAAACTCAAGCAGGTTGGTAGTTGTGGATTTGCCTTTCAAGAAACCATGTTGGAAAGGAGATAATATGGATTTACTATGAAACGCCACAACATTGCTGATTATCGCTTCAAATAGTTTAGCAACACATGGAAGTTTTACGATGGGACGATAATTGCCTACAACATTTCTATCGCCTTTTTTATGAATAGGTGTAACAATTGCGTATTTCCAACCACTTGGAAAAATACAGAGCGATAGAGAAAGGTTAAATAAGTAGGCAAGGATAGGAGACAGGGATGAGATACAATATTTTAAGATAGCGCTAGGAATGCCGTCAGGGCCTGGTGTAAAATTATTGTCCAACTTCCTAGAAAACGTTAAAATGGTATCTTCGTCTATAAACAAGTCTTTCATTCCCAAAGAAGAAGTTGGGATCATTGTCAAGTTGTCATTATAATTATTACTATTAGTAGAAGGTTCCGTATTATATGCGGTACGGAAATGATTAGCGAAAATATTGCTAATAGTTAATGGATCGGAAATGGCCATGTCGTCTGAGTTAAACGTGGTGGGATACCCATCATGGTATCTCTTGGAATTAATAAAATTCCAAAACCTTCTAGGCTGCTGTTGAAAAGTAGAATTAAGATTTCTAAGGTGAATTTGGTAAGAACTTTCGACCTCGGAGTGATAAATATTTTTCAACTCTACAAAAACCAAAAAGTCAGAAACAGAACGAGACGAGCAATATCTTTTCCAAGCTTTAGATTTTAAATTTTTTTATATGGCGTATTGCCTTCGATTTCCATGGAACTTTATTGCAATTGTTAGGGAAAGAGACTGGTACAAACTGGGTAAAGCATACAAAAAGAATTGAATGAAAATTGTACACTGCCTTATTAATGTATTTTTCTAACAACACCAAACAAGGCAACATAACAACTAGAAAACATAGTATAAATCTTAAATACAATCAATCATAAATATATAATACAAATTGTCCGTAAAAAAGATACAATACATCACAAATTTTGTAGCAGTTATTCTACATTATTTTAATTAAATTTAGGCTAGTAACGATGGAAGTTAAGTGGGTTCGGATGTGAAAAGGGCTTTGGACAAGTTATTTTTGAAGTTTGATTTAGTAATCCCCGAAGAGTAGTGGCTGCTTATAGAATTGAATATCCCACAGCACCTATTAATGGGCTCATTATATGCATAGGTAGTGTGATGACTGAATTCATTGAGCAGATTTGCATATCTGATGCATCTTGGTCGGTTATTGAAAGTAATTTTACTAGAGAGATCTTCAATGATTACCGCACGACTAATAATATCAAATGTAAGGCAAGCGCTGAGCAAAGTTCTTCTAGAAGAAAGAGACATTAAATTTAGAAGACTCAGTCTGAATTTGTAAGATGGCAGATGTTGAAAATCTCGTGGGTCATATAGATTTCTCAAAGCGAAAAGTACAAATTGTTTCTGAACAGACTCAACTCTATGGCTATGTAGCTCGAAAGCAGGGTTCCATATAATGCAAGCATATTCTAATAAAGGACGCACCAGGGTGGTATATAATGATTTGGTAACCCATATATTTTTAAACTCTTTAGCGCGTCTCTTTATGAATCCAAGCTGTTTATTAGCCCTGGCTAGGATTTTGTCATAGTGCAAATTGAAGCGCATCTTGTTATCCAATACTACGCCAAGGTCTATAATATGATCGACCCTATTTAATTTGAAGTCGTTAAGGTAGTAGGAATACATCGTGGTTGCATGCCTACGAGAAAAACTTATCACATGGCACTTATTGGTGTTAAGATTGAGATTATTCACATCGCACCACTGTTCGAGGGATTGAAGCTTGGATTGTAGAAAGGTTGCATCAGACTGCGAGTTTATGATGTGATAGATTTTTAAGTCGTCTGCATAGAAGAGATGCGGTATACCAAGCAATATCTCAGACACATCAGAAATGAAGATGTTAAAAAGCAGGGGGTCTAAATGACTGCCTTGTGGTACTCCAGAAGATGCCAAAACTTTTTTGGATAAGTGACCTTGAAATTTTACGAATTGGGTTCGATCGCAGAGGTAAGACTGGAGCCAGTTAAGAAGAGAACCGGAAATTCCAAAGTTGCGAAGTTTTTGAACCAGAGTTTGATGGTCAACTCGGTCGAAAGCTTTACTAAAGTCCGTATAGACCGCGTCAATTTGGTTGCCTTTTTCACAGAGCACAGTAGAAATTAGTATCATGAGGTTGGTGGAAGTCGATCTACTCCTACGAAATCCATGTTGTTCCTCATTAAGAAGGGGGTCGATAATGCGAGTAAGATTATCACAAACTAGCTTCTCAAAGAGTGGGGGGATAACAGATAAGATAGCAATTCCTCGATAGTTATCGACTGAACGTTTATCACCACTTTTGAAAATAGGTGTGAGGTATGAGGATCTCCAGAAAGACAGGAAGACACCAAGAGACAGGGATTTATTGAAAACCATGTGCAAAGGGGTGATTAATTGGTCTGTACATTGGAACACGAAGAAAGGAGATACTAGGTCCGGGCCAGGTCCTTTGCCAATCTTTAGTTGCAGAATAGCATCAGTAATAGCCTGCCGTGTAAGGACAAACCCTTCGATAAGAGATCTGGCAGCGTGCCTAGTAGTGAAAGTAGGGATCTTCGGAGAGCAGTAAGTGTTTTGAAAATGGTCGGCGAATAAGCTACAAGTGACTTGTGGACAAGACGAAACCGTGTTACCACGAAACATAGAACAAGGATAGCCAGTGGTTTTACGTTTTAAATTGACGAAATCAAAGAACTTGTTCGGGTCAGTGAGAGTTTTTTCCCCCATTGAATTAACATAGAGCTCATACGCCTCGCGAGATTTGATGGAAAATTCTTTGGATAGCTCATCATATAATCTTATTTGATCCTCCTGGAGAGAGTCTCCATTTTTGATTGCTTTATATAATTTGTTTCTAAGGTTTCTGAGTCGCCTTAAATAATTGTCAAGCCAAGGTTCGGAGAGTTTTTTCTTCTTCTTCAGCTTTGGTACAAATTTGTGGATGGCGTTAAAGATTATTTTGTAAATGAAAGACAAGATTTCGTCTAAATCTGATGCCGATAGAGCACTTGTCCAGTCAATTGTGTCCAAATAGTTTTTAATGCTTAAGTAGTCAGCATTTAGAAAATCAAATACAATTTCATTATTGTATGACTGGGCGAAAGAAACATCTGTAGTGGATAGCTCAATTGTAAGAGCGGAGTGATGCAGGGTGTTAGAGAAAAGATTTTCGGCGTCAATAATTGGACTAACCACCACTTCGTCATAAACATCTGAGAAGATCAGGTCTACCCAATTGCCATTTTGGTTAGGGATAGGGATAATTTGTTGTAAATCATTGCCATAAAACGTACTTATAAGGTTAAAGTCAATTGGAAGAAGGCTAATTGGTTAATTGGAAGAAGGCGGTTATCATTTTCTTCAGGAATAAAATTGATTTTCGGACGATTAAAATCACCAAAAACAATTATTTTGTCTTCTTCGTGCAAGGAAGCTGTTACGGAAGATATCATGTCGCATACGTCATTGTAAGTAGTTTCATCGGAGTGAGGGGGGACATAAAAGACACCAATTTAGAGGTAATGCTTATCGAATAAAACTCTGACGAATTTATGTTCGAAAGATTTATGAGAACTGGTCGCAACGAGTTCGCTGGGGAGGGTATTGTGAATTGCAATACGAACACCACCACCTCTTGAAACGCCTGTGAAAAGGTAGTCGCGACCAGCTCTATAGATGATCCAATCACTGTCAAGAATTTCTTCGTTAGCGTGTGAGTCGTTCAACCACGTTTCGGCGATCGTTAATATATTAAAATGGCAAGATTTCGCGTCAGTAAAAAGTTTATTTAATTTGCTTCTCATACCACCGCAATTGTGGTAAAGAAACCTTAGGTAACTAAAAGTAGCTTTCATGTTAGGAGAAATATTTTTTCTGGTCATCGCGAGATTTTTGTAAGAGCGAAATATGTTTAGAATTAACATAAGAGCGATAAGTCAAAAGATCACGTTTAACCTGATCCGGAGACATTCCGAGTTCTTCGTGGTAGCGGTTAAAAATAAGGCGTAAAGAGTCAAGGTCGGTGGGAAGACCCTCCTGTTGAATCATAACTTTAAGGTTAGTTTTCGTTTTCCCTTCGAAGCAAGTGGCATCATGTGCATCATGCATACATGCGAGAAAAAGACGGACATTGTCATAAATTTAATGATCTCTGAAACGAGACAAGAGGTATCTGCCCTCTAATTCTTCAGTAGAGTTTATGGTAAGCTTTACGACAGGAGGAACAAGTGGGTCGAGAAATTTTGGTGGAGATTGGAGACTGACAGGAGTTTCTGGTATAATGATTGAGCCAGATTGCGATGGTATCAGACACGGACAAAATTAGAATATTTGGATGACGGCCTAGCTTCAGGAGCACTTGCTTGCATTAACGCTCCATTGGGTGCGGAATCCACTGTTTGTAAAGAATTAAAACTAATTAAAACTAATAGGGAGAAAAGGTTGCTACTTTTACGAATTTTAAAACAACGAAAATTTACAACTGAGTAATATATCCTGTAAGTTTTATAATGATTTGATAGTTCTGTCAAATGTCATCGCATTTCAGAAATTTTGCAAAGTTTTTTACCTAGCGCATATATAGGGTTAAAAAAAATTCCAAAATTTGATCATATTCACATTGAAAGCACGTTTTGAATTCATTTTGCAAACTCAGTTTGGTACTTTTCTGTTTCCCCCCCCCTCCCCATTTTTTTCACTTTTTGTTGTTGCAATGCTTCTAAAATTGATAAGGAAGTAGTAATTAACCAAAATTATGATGGAGAAACACGTTAAATTTTTATTTTTATTTTTTTTTATTTTTAATTTTTAAAATAAATAATAATTTTTTCAAAATAATTTTTATTGGGTTATTGGTTTAGCGGGGGGTACGGTCCCAGTCGTAGGCCAACAACACATTAACTTTTAAAAAACTCATTCTGCCGCAGAAAAATGAAAAAAAATGTTAAAACCGGAAAAAAAAATATTTTTTTTGAATGCATTTTTCCATCTCAATTCTTGTGGAGTAACACTTTTTAACCCATTTCGAGCAGTTTTCATTAAAAAAAATTGAAAAAAAATGGAGGGGGAAAAACAGCAAATTACCCAATAACCCAATAAAAATTATTTTGAAAAAAATTATTATTTATTTTAAAAACAAAAAAATTAAAAAAAAAAATATAATTATTAAACGTGTTTCTCCATCATAATTTTGGTTAATTACTACTTTCTAATCAATTTTAGAAGCATTGCAGCAACAAAAAGTGAAAAAAATGGGAGGGGAAACAGAAAAGTACCCTCAGTTTTATTGAAAATTATTTGCCTATAGAATTATACGGATATATAAAATATCACAAAAATGGCCGTCAGCGCCAAAGGGTTAAAATTAATTCAAACTTGGTAAGACCTGGACTTATCCTACATATACACAAATGTATCCTGAAAGTTGCAGCTCAATCGGATGGCGAGTTTCTGAGGAATAGTAACTGGTTTTTTTTTATGGTGTATATATATATATATATATATATATATATATATATATATATATATATATATATATATATATATATGTATGTATGTATATATTTATCATACAAGAACCGTATACTAAATATATATATACATATATATATATATATATATATATATATATATATATATACATATATATATATATACATATATATATATATATATATATATATATATATATATATATATATATATCTATATATATATATATATATATATATATATATATATATATATATATATATATATGTATATATATATATATATTTATATATATATATAGTGATTCAGATGAAGGTGCTTTAGGGTATACCACGT
This sequence comes from Nemotelus pantherinus, assembly GCA_963978885.1. Classification (NCBI taxonomy): domain Eukaryota; kingdom Metazoa; phylum Arthropoda; class Insecta; order Diptera; family Stratiomyidae; genus Nemotelus; species Nemotelus pantherinus. The sequence continues at coordinate 4,686,007 of OZ022267.1, read as the reverse complement.
GATTCCTTGAGGTGAGTTCGTTTAAGAAGTCTTCCTCTGTACGGTGACTCAGATGATGAAATTTTTGGTCTCCTTCACTGAAAAAACACATGGCGCCAGACACCATAATTTATGGACTTCTGGCGCCATGTACATAGTCGATTTGGGGATTGTGATAAAATATAGCGCCACACGCCATAGTACATGGCGAAAAGTACATAGGAGCAGACGCTATGCTTATAGCCCTCCACACCATGTACTATGGTCCTCCAGGCCATGTACTATAGTAGTACATGGCGTGGAGGACTATAGTGCATGGCGTAGAGGACTATATTACATGGCGTGGAGGACTATATTACATGGCGTGGGGGACTATATTACATGGCGTGGGGGACTTAAGACAAATATATTAAACGATTCTGAATCCGCTTGTAAAGTTGAATTTATCAGTTAAATCTATCATTCGGACAGTTGTCATTACGTTCAAAATCATTAGCAGGTAGCAAAATCATAGTGAATATCAATACGAATTCATGAGATCATTGACATACATTGTAATGTATGGATATACTCAAACGTCACTAGCTGACATTTATATATCCCCTCACACAGTATGGCAGCAAGTTTTAATTGCAGTAACAACTGAAGCCATATTACTTGGCTCATGGTACTATGTAATATAGCGTGTGGGGCCATAATTTCTGCGCCATGTAATTATGGCGCTGGGAGCTATACTGCATGGCTCATGGTACTATGTAATATAGCGTGTGGGACCATAAATGCTGCGCCATGTTACATGGGACCACGCGCTAAGTAGATTCTGACATTATGGCGCTGGGAGTCATATTGAATGGCTCAGAGTACTATGTACATGGTGTATGGGACCATAAATAATGCGCTATGTTACATGGCTCTGGGCACCATGTGGATTTTTTTCAGTATTGAATACACATAATGACATCATGTAGAAAATCTGTTGCAGGTAGCGAGATGAAACTTTTTGCGAATAAAAGCCGACATAAAGAGCATTGTTACAAAGAAATAAAATTACATTCTGCAGAGAACAAAATTTCAAATATACATTGGTTAATTGTTTGAAATTTTAATGCAAAAAAGATAAATTTTCGGAATATCCGTTATTAATATTTCCAAGAATCATTTGCAAATAACAAATTATAACAAATGAGGTCTTATTTTAAAGATAATTATAATACGTTTAAAACAAGATAAACATCTTTAGAATCCAGAGGATTGCTCAAAAGTTAAAAGCAATCATTTTCACTAAGATACTTTCAAAATGGACAAATCTTTCAAGGGCAATAGTTCGTAAGGGGGGCATCCTAACAACTTATAAAATAGCGGAAAATTGCAATTTCGGTAATTCACTTAGAATGAAAAGCTGAACTGGAATGCGGATTACTAAGTCCGGCATGCAACAGGAATTATTAAATGAAACGGGACTAAATTTTGAAAAGGCCTGTATACTAGCAAAAAAGCATGGAAATGACAAACATCTGAATGAGAGTAATAAGACCGGATGTAGCTAATACAATTAAATAAGGAAGAGGCCGGAGCATATTAAAAGAGAGACAAAACCATTTCGTAAGTGGTTTTATTCAAGGGATACAACGAAGAATAAGCAATATCGACAAGCAGTAAATATTAACAGGGAACTGATGTGCTGCTAAAATTCTGGCAAACGAGCTTACAGAGCCTGCAAAAGTAATTTCATACCGTCACAAAAGATAAGCTCAATAGGAAATGATACAAACAGTTTGACTTTAGCATATTTAAATGATATATCTTTTTCTAGTGAAACGCCATAGAAAACAGAGTTGGTAATTAATGACTGCTTTATGGAAATGGAAGTGGATACTGGAGTTTGCTCATTATTCCAACCGAAGGTTTAAAAATGGCAAATTAAAACCAATGGTGTGATCATTCGAGATAATAATAGGACCATCAGTAAACATCATTGGAAAAGTTTCGGTATTGGTAAGGAATTTATTTGATCGACAATAATTGCACTTTTTGATTGAATAGTATCTAACTAAAAAAAAAACAAAACGAATCTGTTAGGCCGTTCTTGGCTAGATATACTATTTTTTCGAATTGCCGAAAACATTTTCGCATTAATTTCAAAACAACTTGTAAGAAATGTGAATTGAAGGCTGATTAATACACGGAAACGAATGTTTCTATAGGTTTTCATCAATAATTTATCAGACCCAGTGAAAAATTCTCGATCGAATGAAATTTCAAACTAAAACAGCAAAAAAAAACCCTTAATTTGAATTGGAATTGTTTTTGCGGGATGATTAAAATAACCTTCACTTAATTTGAAGTTTAAATGGCAGTCTTACTATTGTTTAATTTAAGCGTAGGCTTACAGTTCGAAGGGATTGATCTAGGGGGTTTCTAAGGCTTGAAATTACACCATTCAGATATAGATCCATTGTTTAAATTTCTGATTATTTGAGATTTTTTCTCTGTTTCTTCCACGTGGTGAGGTAAAAGAATCAATGTAACGTCTGGAAGAAGGTCCAGCGGACGGAGATGGCACGACGATACCCAAAATAAGAAAATATGAAGAGGATGTTGCGATGCTTTCAACGGTAGCATTGAAAAAAAGGGTGCTTAGAAATTTTGAGGTTAAGCTGACAAGCTCTGATTCGATGGAGTAGCTGGTTCAGGCGGGTTTTGCTTTACCAAGTCCAGGAAATGGTAAAATTTTGAATGTGGCTTCAGCTACCACAGAAGACGCTCTTGCAACAGATAGATGGGCGAGACCTGATACAAGAAAGAAGTATCGATTCAAATCGACTTCACACCAAAGACGGAAAAATTCGCAGAAATATCAAAGACAAATCGAGTGAAAGCTCACAATTAAGTAAAAAAAAAACAAGTTATCTCCAAGAGAAAAACCAGAAAAAGTATTTATTTTGATACTGTTCCTGTTGTTTTCTGTTAAATTTTCAAGCTTTCTAATAAGTTCGAAAAATTCCCGAATAGCCTATCGGGGAACAACAAGGATGTAAATCTGCCCTGCCTAATCCTACAGCTAAAAACATAGAGCCCACCGTCATCTAAATCAACCCATAATTCTATTTGACGGTGCGATGTCCTGCCTTAGAGTGGGCTGCGCGTTCAAAGTACCTACTAGATAGTAGATAGCCCGCGATGCTGAACTGACCGGAATATTAAATTTTTGGCCAGACTTCAAACATGATTTTTCTAAGCTGCCATGACTTTTTTTTGGCTCAGAAGTTTTTCTAGAGTGCCCTGATTTCGTTGAAAATCTCAGAATTTTTTTCCCAGACTCCTAGGTTTTTTTCTAGAGTCTTTGGATTTTTTCATAATGGAACCGACAGACTCTTATCAAGCCTGTTTAGAGCTTGTTAACACTTTGGCTAAAACGAGAGTACAGTGTGTGTGTTTGTGTGTCTAGGACGGCACCTCAATTGTGAAAAACAAACTTCTAAAGGCTTATAGGATGCTATGAGCCCGCCAAAGCTATCCAAGAGATTTTTGCCGTTATCAAATATGACTGGCAGAGTGGTTATAGAAGGGAAATCTATGACGGAAAGCTTATTTAAGCTTTAGAGAACATATGTGGTTTAAGAAATTTAAATTCAGTAGCAGCACTATAAAGCAAATTAACATGCTGTTTGTCAACAAGCGCTTAAACAGACGTAAGCTATTCAGCATCAAAATTATAGATGACTTCACATGAATTTCAGCAACAAAATGGATAACACTGACCACAAAATTTTTAACACCATCGGAAACAAATACCAGATTTATCAAAATTATGGATCAGTCGACTCTATTTTATCAAACCCGAACAAATGCACATAGCTCGATTGGCCAGTTTCTTAGAGCTAGCTAGGTTAGATATAATATCATACCAGCTAGTACGCTTAGCCTCTAGCTGCACTCAAACTTACAAAGCATCAAAGTTTTTCCTGTTATATTTTTCTCTAGCGAATAGACCTTATCGTCTGATGCCTCTTATTCCTGAAACATGTACAATGGTGGACAACAGTTTTCATATATAGCCGTTTGTTAACTAAAATAAGTCTTAAAACAAAACCAATAGAAAATATATATTTCATTATTTTGGCAAAACAATTATTTATCCTTAAACTATTAAATACCTAAAAAATAAAATGAATGAATGAAATGAAAAATAAAATGAAAACTTTTGTCCGGACAAAAACGTGTAGTTTAAAATATTTTGGTGTTTTCCAGAAAAGGGTGTGTGTGTGTGTGGGTTGCCTACCATAGTTTTCCAGACTTCTTGATTAAGTCTAGGATCACTGATAGGGGTAAAAGAGGCTATCCTCTGTATACGTGAAACATCCCAGCCAAAGCATTGATATCTGAGACACGCAAACGCTGGGCATTCACAGAGCAAATGCTCCCCGCAGAGTCAGCCTCTTCTAGGCAGGATGAATATAGGTCATCCTGTACAACACCTATTCGGTACATATGTCCTCCTAGGCAGTTGTGTCCAGTCCCCCCGAGATTATGTGTGTGTGTGTGTGTGTGTGTTTGTGGGTTGGGGGAGAGGCGCATTGGCACCTCTAAGCACTCAGGCCAAAAGAGTCACTGTACTAGCCCACTGTCTTTTTAAGGTTCACTATAATATCAAATGAATATCTGCATATTATGCATTTGAAAAAGATATATTGAAATTTGTTATTAGTTAACATCTTGCAGGTTTTAATGACAACCTCTAACATCCCTCCTTTTCCCTCTTGTGGAGTTTAATCACATTGTTTTAATCAGCGCCCAACGTGGGTTCATTCTTAGAATATTTTCCTATTATTCAAACCTGTAATCAAGACTTTCTGTTCTGCATTTTGAGTCGTCCTATACAATACCTATTCGATACATATGTATGTCTTCCTAGGCAGTTGTGTCCAGTCAGAATGCCCGTCATGACTCTGCAAACTTTCCTGCTCTTCTTGAGCAAGAATCCTGCAGTCACATGGTTGGGCTCTGAAAGGAAGATCTTCGTGTGCCTGGCCGCATTAGCAGTCGCTCATCTATCTTTGTGAGCATCATCCACCCACTCCCGAAGAATGGCACGTGCAGATGCGGTCGGCACACCCAAAGCGGGTTCAGGGCCCTGTAGCCGAAGTCCCGAACTTTGCTTAGCAATGGCGTCAAAAATTTCATTTCCCTCAACACCACAGTGCCCCGATACCCAGAGCAGATACACCCTATTGAATCTGGCGACAGAGTTCAATCGTGCTCTGGACTCTTAGACAATTTTCGAAGTAGTCAGGGGTCTACGCAGCGCCATCAGTGCAGCTTGACTAACACTGCAAATAGCAATGCCTTTTCCCCTCCATCTTTCTTCAATTGCTCATCATTCAGCTCTCAGGATAGCAAATATTTCTGCTTGAAAAACCGAAACGTGCTCTCCAAGAGAAAAAGTCCACCTGCCATTCGATGAATGTAGATAGACACCAGCTCCAGATCTACCATCTGACCTCGAGCCGTCCGTGAACAAGATCTCAGAATATCTCCTCGTACACAGATCTGGACCGTCCCAGTTACTTCTGCTCAAGAGGATTACTTCGTACCTCCTTCCGAAGTCGAGGAAGGGCACGAAGTTAAGTTGATCGGTCTAAAGTTCCTTGGATCCGAATAGTCATCTCTCCACGGTTTAGGAATAAAAACTAGCATAACCTCTCGCCAACGTGACGGAACATACCCCAGTGCTAGGCATGCCCAGTAGATTTCTCAAGAGTCTGCGGCCAAGTGGTCAATTTCCTCCCTAAGCATAACCGGATAGATACCATCCAGGCCTGGCGATTTGGAATTGTCAAAAAACATGATTGCATACCTGACTTTTTCAATATAGCTGTATACCAGCACTTCCAGCAGGGATTTTGGTCAGAAGCGCAGATGCCTTCTGCGACTCAATCACCGGAGCTCCCGGACAGTGAGTCCCAAGTAAAGTTCGCAGAGACTCCTTTTTGGACTTGGTAAAGTCACCGTCCGAGCGTTTTAGAGAGTCCAGCTTAGCTGTTCGATCCTTCTCTAGGACTTTGCAAAGCCACGACGTCACCCGTGCGCCTTCCAGCCTCTTACAGTAAGATCTAACTGATTCCTCCTTGGAGGTCCACGCCAGCTTCTTATACGTTCTCTGCATAGTTCTGTAGACGATCCAGTCATCCTCAGTGTTGGTCGTACAAGCTCTGTTGAGAAGATTTCTGGAACTTTTCCTTAGTTGCTGTAGTTTCTGATTCCACCCAGGGAACCGTCTTGCAACATCTGCTCTTACTGATCGGGCGGGCCTCTTCATAGCTACTTGTTATGTCCCTATTCAGAGTGCTCAATAAGGTATTATTTTTTTAATTTTTTCATTTCGAAGGTACTTAATAGCTTAAGGATGAATAATTGTTTTCCCAAAACAATGAAATAAATTTTTTCTTTTGGCTTTGTTTTAATACATGTTTTATTTAAAAAACAGCTATGTGCGAAAACTTTTGTCCACCACTGTATATATTTAAGTTAAGGCCAAACCTAAACTATGGTGGTATCGGAAAGCGATGACTGATACATATCGTGGTTCGCCAATCTAAACCTTTGCAAACAAGATTCAGTATACAAAAAATAAAAAAATCCTTGGTTCAAAACAAAACTTGAGTTTAAGAGCCACTGTGAAACGTAGTTTCCGTTCAAATTTATGTTCAAACCGAATATTTAGTTTAAACTCGAACTTTGAAACCGGCCCCAACATTTCAAAAACGTTGGATGAATATAAAATATGTTATCTTTTGAAATATGCCCATCAAAATTGGGATATTTCAAGTCTATAAGCTTGTGACATAAACAATTTTAGCAATAATATTAGTTACAAATATATAACAGATGTTAATTTCTATGAGTGCTCAAATAAAGAGCAAAGTATATAGCTGTTGTGTGCCTAAAAGTCACTACCAAAAAAATATACAAGAGTGAACAAAAAATCAATTTAAATACCAACAAACAAAAATATGGTTTTCATTTTCTTTTCTTTTAATTTGTAGACATTGCGGTGAGAAATTCAGGCTTTGCTGTGCAAACAACTGGATCATCCCATTTCACTTCAGCCTATCGTCACCTAACTGATGAAGAATGTACGTTTCACAATTCAATCATTTTCATGCTTTTGTTTTAAACAAATACTGTAACTAAATATTTAAGATTGTTTTGGCACAGTTAATACGCATGCAGATTCAAAAAAAAGAAATGAATTTCGCGTCTAGCATAATTTCCGTCATATATTCTATCACTATACTTTGCTGATATAACAACACTCCTAGATGATTAAAAAATAATTTGAATGCGATCTAAGTTTTAATATCTGACGAACTTTCTTGCGAATTCTTAAAATTTAATAATATAATATTGGAAGAAAGTGCTTTCAAACCATTTTGGACTTCAGAATTTAATGGATCCCCGAATCTATTTAATTATTATCATTAACAAGAGGATTATTAATTTAAGTGTAACTATTTGATTTCACTGTTCCTATTTGATTACATTCAGTTAACTTTTACGGTACTGGAACCAGTACCTTTCAAAATGCACACCTTTGCAAAACAAAGTTATGTAAAAAAATCAAGAAAATCGTAGGTGTGCATTTGGAAATATTCAAGGATAAAGGACACTGTAATGCTCCTTTTTGTCATTTTTGGCCAGGATGCTTCTCGCACTATTTTTTTTTAGGATATCTACACCTTACCTTTTCCAACAAGCAATATTTGAAGGATCTACGTAAACTAGAAGATTTTATACAATTTTTTGAATGCAACATGAACCGACGTTTCTCAAAAACTTCAACAGGCCATATTTCCGCACATATACCATATTTTCCAAATTATATTTTTTTATTATTAATAATTAGCTCACCAGCCCTTCTGGATACCAAAATATTTCCAAATTTCAAGGAGATGAGTTCAAAAATTATCTGAAAATTGGTCCATTTTCTATGGAATTACCCCTTAACAATGCATTTAAACTCATAGGGTGGAAAGGATTTCAGAACTGCCGTTTGCAGGAACTTCTAGATTTAAGAGAGCCAAACACTACATAACTTTGAAAGTAGCGTAACAAAGAAAATGCTCCGTGCTTGCAACACTTTACGAGCACTGCAACTAAAAGTCTCTCACAATTGCCTCACGTCAAAATCAAATAACTCTATCGATCTTGATTTTATCCGATGATTTGGTTGAAAGTTAAAGGGGTAGAAAGATGTCTGCGACAAAAAAAAATGAAAGATGTTTGGGACCGAAAAATTTCTAGAACTTAGAAAATTTCAACATTGGTCATTTATTTTCATTGTAAATGTTCGCAGTATGAATACTTAATGCAAGCATTTATTGATACATAAATAGTAAAAAAAACGACTCGCGCTGGCAACCCTATTCTGACATCAAAACCAAAAATATACCACACCTGCCTCACATTGAAATCAACCTACTCTGCGAATTTCGTTTTGATCCGATCGCTGCATTGGAAGTTATAGGGGTACAAAGAACTTTAGGGTTACCAGTCACAAAAGCTTTAAAATTTTGGAAAACTTAATATTTATTGTTGACTGTCATTTCAAGATCATTAGTGTTTAAAAATTTTACGACAAAATCGCTTAATAAAGATGTTGCAAATAAATACAAAACCAACAATAGCTGGCAACCCTACCATGGTTTTTTTTGACCAGATTCCTTTTGAATAATTGCCTATAATAAGTTCCATTTATCATATGAAATTCGTTTTGATTTCATGACTGCACTGGAAGCTATAGGACAAAATGCTTTATTTTCCTGAGCGAATTTTCAAAACCCAAGACACCAAAATTACCATAGCTGGCAGCACCATTCGAATTTTTCAACCAAATTTCTACCAAACACGGCTTAAAGTAAGGTTCAGTTACTGTGCCAATTTCATGCAAATCTGGTAACTGAGTGGAGGTAGGTTTTGGGCCAGTAAAAAGGGGAGAGGAATTTGAAATAGATTACCTTAATCGAATGAGTTATTATGAGCTGTTCCTTATTATGGCTTATGGCTCGAAGTTCTTGCCTTGTGGGGATTGAGTTATATGAAGTGCTCAACTTACATATCTGTTTAAAGAACAAGAGAATTCTAAGAGGTAGGGTGGTTAGTGTGTAGCGGAGCTCTCAAAGAATGAGAAAGGTAGGGAATACAAAAATGCTTTGGATTCGATGAACAAAAAACAAACAAACTAGTTCACTATGAACTTCATGCATAATGAAAGAGTAGCGCATTGCCTATGAGCTATTCGTGAGGTCAGGGTATGATCGTTAAGATCCAGGTCTCAAAACGCGCCAACTTCTCAAGTTAGCTTGAGGGAGCTGTATGCCAGATAGGGGCACCGTAGGTAAGGATTGGTCTGATTAGTTGTTTATATGCTATGCTTTTAGCTCTAGAAGATGTGATGGAATTTGGCCTGAAGATGCAGCCTATGAGATGATATGCTGTAGCAGCTTTGTTAAGACTTGCTTGAAGATGGCGACTGAGGCTCCAGCGTGGGTCGAGTTTTATGCCGAGGTATTTCACAGTCTGTGAAGGCGTAATTGTCTGATCATTACTAATAATTTTTGAGTTTTTTACGTCTTTTATTCGTTTCCTGAAATCCTTTTGGGAACTTCTGAAGAATATCAGCTCACTTTTGTTGGCATTTATCTGCAAGCCCCATTTTGCATAGTATGCAACAAGCTGAATTGCGTCATTTTGTAACACCGTTGTTACCACACGCGGACCATGATGTGAGTACCAGAAGAGGAGATCGTCTGCATAAAGATTAATGGAAACATTTGTGGGAGAGTCACATGAGATTCATGGGAAGTCTGCCGTAAAAACGTTAAATAGAATTGGTCCGAGAATGGAACCTTGAGGTACACCTGAGTCGATTTGAAATTCGTCAGAAGAAGCCCCATTGAAGGTGACGAAAGCCTTTTTTCCGCTTAGAAAATTATCAACAATTTTGATCAACCAAGTTGGGAAATCGAAATTGATCATTTTAAACAGGAGTCCTTCGATCCAAACGGAGTCGAAGGCCTTCTGCAGATCAACATGCACCCAAAACCCTTTTATTTTGCATACTTTCCTCTACGGCGTGTTTGAGAATCATTAGCGTGTCCACTGTAGAATGTTTGGGTTTGAAACCGAATTGTCTTTCGGGTATGATATTATTAAGGTGTTTTAGAATAACCCTTTGAAGAAGTTTTCTCACGTTTGAGAGAAGAGAGATTGGACGCGCGTTTAGGACATCACAGGTTCCTGACGCTTTCGGAGCAGGAAATATTTTCGCACGCTTCCAAGCAGTGGGAAAATAGACCTGAAAATATTTTTATTATAAACATTTTGGCTTGCTTTTCAAAAGGATATGAGAAATGTCTACGGAACAAAGTTGGCCGTCTTTCAGTTTAGTCGGCGCACTATCCAGGCAATCGATACAAAACGTCCAGCCTGAACAAGAAACCCAAAAGCAAAACACAATATACGCACGTAGATAAAACGGCTGTACATGTACATTTGTATGTACATAAATACATATAATGCACCAAATTGAGTCCTAGGTGCATATTAGATTTCATAATCCAACTTTTTCTCCGGATTCATTCGTTCCAGACTGTGTCAGTGCGTGTTTTCCTTGATTGAAGAGTGTTCAGGATATAAATAACCAGGAGTATAGAGTTTCAGGTGCAAAACGGATGGACGCGTATCGAATTTCGTTCGTGTTCATCGAACAGGTGATCGTTTCCCAGAAATTAACCAGTGTGGCGCTAACTATATGGCTTCATTTTAATAAATTTTTTTTTTTTACATATTCAAGAATTTGATTTTCCCGTTAACACGATAGATTACATCTTTAGCTGTATTAGCAGATCCAGAGTAAAGAGAAATTTCAACAAAGCCGTTGTCAATGTTGCGAGAAGGACAAAGTATTATTCTCTTTTGTTCACTATTCGGACAACAAAGCGTAAGAACAACGTTCTGTAAGACGCTGGTTGCAGTATAAAAAATTGTATGAAAACAGTATAAAAAGATATTAGATAGATAGATATAAGATATAGTCATATTATGAAGGCCACATATCAGCCACTCAGATCCGTTAATCTGGCAACATAACGAAAATGACCCCGAAACGAATTACGTTTGATTCCTCATCTCGTCTTCGATTGATCTTGAAATGTATCAAAAAAAAAAAAAACTGTCTATGAAACATTGAATAATCAACCGTAATCAACAACCCGATGACACATTCAAGTGATACATGTAGAGAAACAAATGAGAATAAAAGAAAAAACAAAAGGGAAAGATACACCGTCACATCTTTTTCATTCATCATCATCTTGCCGTGTCAGAAAAAACAAAGCTCCATCGCCGGAAACTGGCACGAAGAATCTTATTGACTCGACTTTATCGATTTCAAGAGATTTGTTCGTTACCGATGTTGTTGTAAATTGACATTTTGTCAGAGACATTTTGACAAGAGAGAAAATAATTTTTATTGTTTTTGCATATATTTTGTGAGTAAGAATGTGCTTATTTTGTCGTTCAATAATATTTTCACAGCGACATAATTTGTGTGACGTCTGCAATCCATAAGAGTGAAGGTATTAAATCTTCAATTATGTATCGTTGTTTTTTTTTTGGGCCTTAGCTCAAATCATTTTTCGATAGACTTGAGATTGATTTGTATTTGATTGACGAATAGTACAGTGAATATGTGAAGTATTTTCATATTCATATACTTCGGAGATTTATTTTTGAGTCAATTCAGTGTGTTGTATCCAGTTTTTCAATTCAATTTCGTCGGGTCTCACTAATGTCCGAAGAACATTAGTATTAAAAAATCACTTTGACAAAAATTCATATATATACAGCTGTGGACACCTAAATAGAACACTATCCTCGCAGGCTGTTCAATTTAAATTTGCTGGAAACATGCAGCGAGGAATCGAATGTTCACATTTCTTATCGCATGCTCACATATGTGAGAACTAGTTTTGAGCATCTTCATAAAATACGCAATGCATGTTCCCATTGCATTGCGTATTTCAGTGTAAAACGAAGTGTTTTTATCTGGTCACCTAAATACTACACGCTTGGTTTTAGTGAGTCGAAGTGAATTTTCTTGACTAATAACAAATTTATTTGAAAGTAAGAACAGTTAACATTAGTTTTTGAAAAAGTTAAATATAAAGAAATTTTTTTGAAGATGGGAAGAGGGCCACATTGCTCCGAAGAAAAGCGTGAGATCATCTGCAACATGAAAGACAGAGGTTCAACAATTACGGAAATATCCAAGCAGCTGGAGTGTTCGCGGGTGGTAGTTTACAATGCTTTACGTCATAAGGAGCTCTATGGCAGTGCCAAAAACGGTCCGAGAGCTAAAAGGCCACGAAAAACAACAACTAAAAAAAACAGGACAATGTTATATACAGAGCAAGTGTCGCCAACCCGTTTTCGAGCTCCAAAGCGATAAAAAGCAGTGTTCTGTATGATAGCAATATCTTTCGAAACTAAACTCATCAACAAGCAGAGCTTGAACCGACCTCTTAAAATTTACTACCAAAATGTTCGTGGTCTAAGGACCAAGGTTAATTATATAAAAATCTCCTCGGTAATCGCGTCTGATGACATTGTCTGTCTTACAGAGACCTGGTTGTCTGAGGATATATACAGCAATGAAATCTTTCCACTTCACACTGTTTTTCGTAGAGATCGGAATCGATCTGCGTGTAATATTTCACTAGGAGGTGGTGTTTAATTGCTATTCACAAATCTCTGAATGGAACGCTCTGCAGTGACTTCATTCCCTCCGTCCCGGTCAAATGTGTTATTGTCCGTATTTCTCCTTCACCATCTGTAGTGCTGCTTGTTTCCTCTATCTACATTCCTTGTAGTAGCCCCGTACTGGTATATGAATGTTTCTTTGCGGAACTCTCGTCCTACCTTAATAGCCGCTTCCCTTCTGCTTCCTTACTTTTATGTGGTGACTTCAATATGCCGTCGCTTGTTTGGGATGATACTTTCTCAAATATTTTGTCTTCTAGCAATATTTCTCTCGCTATTTCTTCCTTTATGTCCCTTTGCTCCATTTCCCAATTTAACAACGTACCGAATACTAACAACAGGATTCTGGATTTCGTTCTAACTAATATTCACCCTTCTTCCTTTTGCTTGAGTCCTTCTCTGTCTCCGTATGTGGAACCTGATCCTCATCATCCTCCTCTTTTTATGGAATTAACACTTAACCGTTCGTCTAAAGTCAAATCTGTTTCCACTCTTCGTTTTAATTTTAAAAAAGCTAACTATTCCGCTTTGTCCAACGAAATCAATGCTACTAACTGGTATAATTTTTTCAGAGGGCTAAGTGTGGATGATGCTCTTGAAAAATTTTATTCCCTCTTGTCCAACTTAATTTCCTGCTATACTCCTTCCTTCCGCTTTAAAAGAAGTTCCGACTCTCCATGGTTCACAGTCGATGTTGCGGTTACTCTTAGAGCCAAAGATGCGGCGCGTAGTAAATACAAAAGGTCTGGCTCTCTTAATGATCTTTTGAATTTTCAAAGGCTACGGGCTGCTGCTAAAAAAGCAGCCAATGACGCAATGCGTGCCTACCTGGAGCATGTCGAAACTTCTATTACTTCTGACAATCCTAAGCCTTTTTGGTCTTACATAAAATCCCTTAAAACCTCCTCTGGCATTCCTTCTCCCATGTATCTCCATGATAAGTCTGCGTCCTCACCTCAGGATTCCTGCGAGCTCTTTGCTCAATTTTTTTCTTCCTTTACCTCCCATCTCAGTAGTTCTTCGCCTTCAACAATTTTTCCCACGCCTGATCGTACCCTTTCCACTGCTTTAACTAATCCTTTGGAAGTCGAATCATTAATGTTGTCCCTGGATGGAAGTGCTAGCGTAGGTGCTGACGGCATTCCGAATTTTTTTACCAAATCACTGTCTTCCTCTTTGTGTGTTCCTTTGTCAATAATTTTCAACATTAGCATCTCCACCGGTACCTTTCCTGCCCTTTGGAAATCCGCCAACATATTCCCCATTCATAAAGCTGGCGATACTTCTTCCATCCCCAATTACCGTCCTATATCCCTTCTGCCATGTTTTAGTAAGCTCCTCGAAAGAGTAGTTTACAATAGAGTGTACCCTTTTATTCAGCCCTTGCTGGCCAGTGAACAACATGGATTCGTTAAAGGTAAGTCAACGGTTACAAACTTATTGTCTTTTACAAACACCGTTGCTTCCGCAATCGACCAGCAAAAGCAAGTAGATGTCCTATATACAGACTTTGCCAAGGCTTTCGATTCTGTGAACCATGTTGTTCTTCTGTCAAAGTTAGCAGGGTTTGGTCTCTCTGGTGTCCTCTTTTCTTGGTTCTCCTCCTACGTTTGTGATCGTTCTAGTGTTGTGATTGTTAACTCTTGCTCTCTACACCCTTTTTTCCTACCTCATGAGTTCCGCAAGGATCCATTCTTGGTCCTTTATTGTTCCTTTTGTTTGTTAACGATCTTCCTTCCCTCTTTAATTCGCCCTGTCTTTTGTACGCTGATGATCTCAAAATTTTCAGAGTGATAGAATCCGCTAGTGACTGTTCCTTATTACAGAAAGATTTGGATACTTTGGCTACCTGGTGCGCAGCGAATTCTCTCACTTTGAATGTTTCGAAGTGTCATCAAATGTCTTTCACCCACAAAACATCCCCTCTTCTCTTCTCCTACTCTGTCCTCGGCTCCCCTCTCAATGTTGTTGCTAGTTTCAAGGACCTTGGCGTGATCTTCGATTCCAAGTTGAAGTTCGATTTGCATATTTTACACGTCACTGCCAAGGCTTCTCGTTTTTCCGGCTTCATCCTTAGATCCTCTAAACGTTTTGTTAATCTTTCCACTCCTCTATATCTGTTTTTTTCCTTCGTTCGTAGTGTTCTTGAATACTGTTGCCAAATTTGGTGTCCACATTACGGTTACTTGATTGCTGCGGTTGAATCCGTGCAACGCAGATTCACCCGCTCATTGTTCTACAAGTTCAGTATTCCGTATTGCGATTACAGTATGCGCCTTTCCATCCTTCAAATTCCTTCCTTTGAGTCACGAAGAGTGTTCCTCGACGAGTGCCTCCTCTTTAAACTTTTCAACGGCTGTATATTGGTGGAACCCCGCATTCACCTTTCTGTTAGAGATTCGGGCCGTCCTAATAGAACATTTTTTAAATTTAACGTTACATTTGCCCGTACTGACACCTATTTCTTTTCTCCCCTTTTGCGTTTGCCTCGTCAGCATAATAACCTTAACCTTGGTCCTCTGCCTCGAACATTAGCAATGTTTAAAAATATTTTAAAGAATAACGTTCTATCAGATACATGAAAAATGTCAGAATTTAATCTTTTGTTGTATGTTGTTTTTGGTCGATTTTGCTTTTGATTACTTTTCCTTTCTGAATTTAACTTAATTTTAATTTTTCTTTGTATATATATTTGTTTTCTTTTTTGTTATGTCTAATCTATAATTGGATTTGTTCTGTTGATTTGGACATTAATAAAAAAAAAAAAAAATATTTCTGTGTCAGATAGAACAATTAGAACGTGTCTGCAAGAAAAAAATCTCAGAGGATGCATCGCTAAAAAGAAAAACCACTTGTGACAAAGAAGAACTTAAAAATGAGGAAATCGTTTGCAAAGGAGCATCTAAACAAACCGATAAGTTTCTGGAAAAATGTGCTGTGGAGTGATGAATCCAAGTTTTGCAGGTTCGGATCAGATGGGAAAAGGTATGTTTGGCGTCCACCTAACCAACAACACAATCCCAAATACACACAGAAAACTGTTAAACATGGTGGCGGAAATGTGATGGTCTGGGCTGCTTTTTCCTGGCATGGGGTGGGACCAATAATTAAGATAGACACGAAAACGGATCAACACGTCTACAAACGAATTCTTGAGGACCACATGATCCCCTTTGCAGACGAAAATATGCCACTGATATGGCGTTTTATGCAAGACAATGATCCTAAGCACACTTCTCGTCTTGTGAAGGGTCACTTTAGTGATAAAAATGTCTCCGTTTTACAATGGCCCGCCCAGTCTCCTGATCTAAATCCGATCGAGAACCTGTGGAATGATGTCGAAACTCACATAAACAGGGTGAAACCTAAAAATGCTGCTGAATTGTGGGACCGAATTCAGATCGCCTGGAGACCTATTCCTAACGAACGCAGTCAAACTTTAGTGGAGAGTCTACCAAGGCGATGCTCAGCTGTGCTTAAGAACAAAGGATTTGCAGCAAAATATTAATTTATACGGTTGCTTAAAAATATTTTTTTTTTATAACTTTACTGCAATGCAAATTTATGTACTATTTATGTGGCCACGCGTATTTTAATTAGTGTGTTTATATATTTTTACTTACAAACAAATACAGTAATCTTTTCACATTTTAAATAAGCTTTTATAGTTTCAATAAATAATACATAAGTCCAAAATCAGTTGTTTCCTTAAAAACTGAAAAAATGCCCTTTTATTGATAGAAATGCAAGTGTTCTATTTAGCTGTCCACCACTGTATATACACGTATATATATAAAGAAATATAAATTTTCGGGGAAACGAGTTTAATACTAAATTTTCGGCGTCAATCAGTTAAAACAATGTTGTCAACAGATTTCTCGATGAGTAAGAATATTCTTCGATTACGTCTTAAAAGGAAATAAACATGATTCTAATATTCTAGGTAGACATTCGAAAATTGAATTTTGAACTGACAAATCTCTGACAAACAAACTGCTGCCAATCGAGTAGTAATTAAATAAACTCGCATGCTATTTCGGATCGTTTTTTTTATGCATGCAGGATACCTACGACACTCCGGATGAAATAAAAACCCAGCTATTGTTGAAGACCCCGTCAATGTTTAAGAATTCTGCCAACGTCAAGTACTAGAATAAACACTATGCACAAAAATACTATCAATATTTGGAAATCCACAGAGACCCCAATCAAACAAATGGTGTTGAGCAACTTCTCCACTGGAGCATATCTTCTTGTGACCGAAAAATTATTAAAATTAAATTCATGCAAAAAAAACCTGCTTTCTAATTAAAGCACCTTTCGTGGCTCATCTGATCAACATATTACTGTATTCAACAAATCACCATAAATATTATTTTTGGTTTCAAAATGTCCATGTTTCACCTACTACACAAGTTTTCTTCTGAAATCTTATTTCGTTTTAGTCCATTCATTTCATCTTCGGTATTCTTTGATAGAAATATAAACTGTGCGCATTTAAAGTCATATTCTATTCATAAGCGTGAAATCGGTGCAAAGTACTACAAAGGAAGTACAGTGAGAAAAAAAGAATTCAGTGACCAGCGATTTCGTTATACAGCTCTCTACGGCCATTGTCAAAGTAACGTTATCGTGAGAAGGAGCAAAAAAAAAAAATATTTGATCAATTGTATTTTCCGATGAAAACACGAAAAATTCGTATACACATCACGATAATGTCAATTAACCTCACAATTCAATTTAAAATATTAACACGGGTCACACATGAACTTCATTCTATAAAATACGGCTTCTTTGCTTTGTGGCACTATTAATACCCATTGCTGACTTATTTGTTCAGTAAATTTCCGACACAGTAATGCCGGCGAATTTTCGTTTGTGATCATTATATTTCTTGAGCGAAAAAAAAAGAATCTATTTTTCAGTCGACAGCCAAATAAATCCTCAGCAACTTCACACACAATGCATGCATTTATGAAAACATCCTTGTCAATGCTTTATACATCTCCTATTTGTGAAATGTCTCATTATTTTCCTGACGATCTTTTCAACAATTGTTTTGTTCGCTTGAATATGCTTAGTGCTTGTAACAGGGGTTCTATCAGCTCGGCGACCATGCCAAATTGAACCACAACCCCGATTAACACACTCTGCCATTGTGCATAGTTATAAAAAAAAATAAAATCCCTGGTCAATAAGAATCGACAGCAGATGATAGTAGAAGTGTAACTACCTGGTCGCTGCTGTTGTATCTACATGACCGTGAAACAACGGTAGTAACGTTAAAAGCAGGAAAATCGGTAGCTCAGTCAAAAGGTTACTTTTACAATAAAATGCGAAGAAAATCATGTGAAAGGACTACTCAACACAAGAACGGTAACGTCGATATTATTATTGATGGTGTCAATGTCTAACTGTAAACGTAAGCTACGTGCATACACGTATGGACATAGCAGACTACGTGAATGAATCGAAGGGACAAAGAATCGAAGCAAAGTCATAATAATTATTAAGTATGGCTACAGACATAAACACACTTTAAGTTTCGGGATGGATTAAGGATAATTTTCACGCTTGTAGACAGACAGTGAGAGAGAAAGTCCTTCGTGTGCATTTCCGAATCGACGTGCGTTCGTTCATTGATTCGGCGATTGAAAATGTCAACGTCAACTGATACACACGTATGTACGTACATAGGTACTTATGGATATTCCTAACATTTTTTTGGGTGACAGTTGATGGATAGATATATCATCAACCCAACTGTCAGACCTATGTCTTTGTTGACGACAAAGCGCTACCCGAAGCGAACCGAATCGCATTGGATTAGTGGCTAAGATATGATTATACGGTCAAAGTTACGGCTCTAAATAACCGAAAGAGACTAGCCGACCAGCCGCGAGTTGATAGGTAGATAATTGAAAGTATTATTCTCGTAAAATGCTCCCCAGCTTAAATTGATATCGTTTTATGGTTTATTGGCCAAATGTTCATGATTGATTCTTATCGTAACATCTTGTAAACTATGCATAAACTCTGTAAAGAGCAGCGTCGAATCGAAGAAGAAAGATACATCGATTAGGTTTACATAGCTACAAAATTCCAAACAAATACACTTTGTAGACTAACGAGTAAAACAAGTACCAGAAGAATGAAATTAAAAAAAAAACTATTCATAAATTTTTGTAGCCACAAAACCAGACTATGAAAATAATCCACAGGGAGTTTTCAAAAAATGTTAGTGCGACTGATAAACGAAAAAAAAAACTATCTTATTGCTCCTAAACTCGCCATTGAATCTGGGAAAACATGTCGAGGAAAAAGCTAATCCTAAAACCAGAAGGATAATTGTTCGGAAGTATCGTTTTAACGGGTTGCAAGGAGAAAGCCTCCAGCCAGTAAGTACGAAGTACGGAGAAATGGACTTTTCATTTCGGCAGTAACTTTCATTAACCGGCAAAAGCAATTATGATGTTTTTGGATCGAATGGCAGATCGTATGCATGGAGAAAAAAATCGACGACCAAACGTTCCTTGCTAGTGTGTCAGCTGTAGTGATGGGCGTTTCGGTTTTTTTTTTCAAAAAACGAAAACGAACTGTTTTTTTTTAAAAAACAACTGTTTTTTAAAACTGTTTGAAAAAAAAAAACAGTTTGGATTAACGAGAGGAACAAATTTTATGCTGTACGACAATTAGAGTTGGGTCGTACCAGGATTTTCACATACTAAGTATAACTAGTACGAGTACGAAAAAATACCTGTTCCAAATACCTATTTGAAGTATGTACATGTATGCATACAATGCATACGATTTGCAGTAATGTAATGAAATTGACTAATATGCCCTCCTCCACCCTCCAGACACAACGCTCCCAAGCTAGAATGGTGATGGTGCAAGATTACCTTCAAAGAATACCGAGTCATTAGTCTGTGCAGTTTGTCCGTAACTTTCCAATGGTCGGTCATTTATTTCGCAAGTTTTTCTCCAATCTAGGGGCCATCTAAAGAAAAACGACCAAATTCAATCAATTCAATCTGTTTTTCATTTTATTATATGCAAAAAATACTTCCTGTATTCGTTCAAATGACAAAAGTAAAAAAATTTACTAAGATAAGACTAACTAATCCTGTTGTCATCTATATGACTTTTCGTCGAGCGATCTCTGATACCAAACTTTTCCTGGCTAATCTAAAACCACTTCGCCTCACTGAAGCATGAAGTTTTTATTAAGAAATAAAAAAAATGTTTCGTTTAAGGTACTAGTACACTTTAGAAGGCAAAAATATGACCATTTTTCAAGAAATTTTTTCTCAGAGATTGTCTTAAATATTAACATGAATCTTTTTTTATAATATTATTTGATATTTGAAAAATACAAAAACCATTTTTGTTTTATTTGATTATTTATTTTCCCTTTTATAAAGGGCGCTGAAATCATGTTCTGAGAAAAATCGTTACTCCACGGCGGCCAGATAATCTATGAATTGGTAGGTTTGAACCAAAAAATTTCAACAGGGTTTTAAAACCTAAGGTCTCTTACATCGTAATTTACCACGGTTTTTAAAAACCAAAAATCAAAAAAGAAATGGCGAACTTGTGAAAAAAAAATGTCAAAAATCGAACCTTTTTTTTCTAGTTTCTTTAACGCCAAAAATTTGTTTTTGATTTTCTTTGTCATATTCTGGTATATTACGATGTAAGATACTCTAACAAATAAAACGCCATAAAGTTTTTCAAAATTGGTTCGGTGAATCCGGAGATTATCTGTCCGCCGTTTTAAAAAACCTTGTTTCGAGAAAAATGTGTTTAAAGTTTTTTTTCATATTCTTTATTAGAAGTTGTATGCGCTCAAAATCAATATTTATGTATTAAAGTTTCGAATTTGGAAAAAATATTTCAGGAGGTCATTTTTGAAGTTATATTGAGTCGAAAAATGCAATAACAAAAAAAAAAACGATTTTTTTAAAATCTATAAAGTGTACTAGTACTTTAATAAACATGCACCCACTAGGGGGCCAACCTCTTCCGTAAGGCTGGGCATGAGTCCAGGGGCACCATACCTCCCATGGTCTCGTAAATTTTACAGCCCCGGTAGGTATAGAGACATTCTCGTGGCGACCTGCAGTAAGGAGGAGGGCCTCAGCATGCCCGGAGACGCCAACTGATGAACCAAAAAGGATCTCAACCTGTTCCTCCTTGGTATTTTTAGTGCTACTTTTAGGCTGATTTCATTTTGCCGTATCTTTGAAACTAGGCTGCTTTTTCCCAGATTTGTATGGAAATTTCAACTGAAACAACTCAGAAAGGTCCCCGAATTCATGCTAGGTCAATTTTTGGAAAATATTGACGTTTTTGCCCAATTTCCCCTATCGAAAATTTTTTGCCCGACCACTTCCAAACATCGAAAGCGCGGTAAAGGCAGTTTTTGCCAAACTATGGCCAAAAAACCCCTTACTCCCTAACAAAACCGAATTTTTTATATCACAGTAATAGTTATGTCCCAAACCACTCTAACCCAAAATTGGCCGATTTTGTCCGATTTCAGCTCATTATGCCCTAAAAACTTTTTGAATATTTAAATAAAATACTTGCAAGTACGAAAATGCTCGCAAGTACGAAAATATTAATAAATAGCTAAACAGTTTTCCACTGCCAAACAGTTCGTTTTAACAAACGAAAAACGGTTCGTTTAAAAAAAAACGAAAAACGATGAAAAACGATTCGTTTAAAAAAAAACGAAAAACGAGTCGTTTTAAAAAAACGGTTCGTTTGAAAAAAACGAAAATCGATTCGTTTGAAAAAACCAGTTCGTTTTAAAAAAACGATTCGTTTGAGAAAAACGAAAAACGATTCGTTTGAAAAAAACAGTTCGTTTGAAAAAACAGTTCGTTTTAAAAAAACGATTCGTTTTAGAAAAAGAAAAACGATTCGTTTTACAAAAACGATTGGCTTTAGAAAAACTATTCATGGTAGAATAGTTGGAATAATTGGTTTTAGAAATACTATTCGTTGTAGAAAAATGGTTCGTTTTAGAAATGCTGTTCGTTTTAGACAAAAATTTCGTTTTAGAAAAACTGTTTGTCACTATTTGGAAAAACTGTTCGTTCGTTTTTTGCAGCAAACGTTTTTTTCAAACTGTTTGGCGTTTTTGAGCCCATCACTAGTCAGCTGCTGAACTGTTCCAGTACGGTCCAACGACCCTCCACTATTTGAACTCCATTAAACTCAATTCAAATATCATATTGCTTCATAAGCTTTACCGTCACACGCATCTTTTTTGAAAAGTAGATCGCACATGTACAGGTGTCATATATGCACCTTGTTGATTTTGCTGTTGCAACAATTAGCATGAACTAATTATTGGAACAGATCATCAATTATTTTCACATAAATATCAGCGGATCGCATTCGATCGGTTGGATTGGTCTACTCGCGGTAATCAAGCACGGGCCAAAGCCAGTGCTGCCATTTTAGCATTTTGAACAGTGGCGGCTCGTTAGGGTGGGCCCGGCCCGCTTGGCCCACGCTGACGAGCCGATGTAAGAGTCATACAACAATACGTATTGCGTATGGCCAGCCTAACGCAATACGTATTGGGCAATTTCAAAAACAAACGAAATTTTTCTTGATTTTTCTAAAGCCTTTGACACAATCTCCCACAGCAAGCTTAAGAAAATCTTACAAAAAAATGGGAATAACGAATAAACCTCTACAGCTATTGTCAGACTATTTGCGCAATAGACCACATATAGTTAGACTAAATTGAACAGACAGCAACTCGAAATTGAATACAAATTATGGTCTACCTCAGGGTACAGTTCTATCCCCTTTGTTGTATCTTACACATATATATGTGATATCCTACTTCAAATTAACGAATAATAAAACTACTACTGTCATCTTAGTATCAGAACCTGATTGGGAAACATGTAACAGTACAGCTACACCAACGATGGAAAAAATCATCAAATGGACAAATGACCACTCACTCAAACTCAACCTGAGTAAAACAAATATTTTACCATTTTTTTATTTTACTATTTACAAAATTGATACAACAGAAAATGAAATTCAGAGCACAATCAATCTCAAAATAACTTCATCGACAAGATACTTGGGAATAATTATAGATAGCCACCTAAGATGGAAAGATTATATAGGTAACTTAAATAATTAACTAAAACTACTCGTTTACATCTTTTACAAATTGAAACGAATAGTAAAATTTGAAGGCATAAAAATGACATATAAGACCTTATTCCAGTCAGTATTCGCATACGGCATTATTGTATGGGATGGAGCATTTGACATTCACTTGAAACACTTACAAATCACACAAAAAAGAGTACTAAAAACAATTGCAGGTGTTCCCCAGACGTATAATTCAAATCAAAAGTTTATACACTCTAAAATTACTGACGTATGTGATTAAAAAGAATATACTAACTCCATTAAACCACACTGCAAATACGAGACAGAGAGATGTTTGTGTGACAACAATGCTTGCAAATATAACACTAGAACAAAAAAAATTCTAGCGCATCAGAACCGCTAGAAAACTAATTTTCGAAGAAATTATCTTTGAGTGACAAAAAAACGTGGAAAGACGTAATAAACTTTTTTGTAGAATCATATCAACCATTCCTTATCCAAAGCAACAAAACTCACAACTGTTCAGTGCTGGCAGCACTTTCCCAACTCAGCGGCAATAAGGTTACCATAATAAGCTCATACTTAAATCAACGTATCCTTTGGATTTTGTTCTCATCGCAGGTTTTCATGGAATGTTTCAACGATTAAACGTTGTTTGAGGCTGCCATCCGAAAAAATTTCAAAACTGGGAAAATTTAAAAATTGGTTTCTTATTTTTATTGCAAATGCTTTGCATATGAGTATGTAATTTCAGCATCTGCTGGTGCAATATTTACGAAAATGGCTAATGCTGGTTACGCTGTCTTAGCAGCAAAGCAAAATAAATACCAAATCTGCTTCACGTTAATTTAAACCCAACCAGTAAATTTCGTTTCGATTGAATCACTGCGCTGGAAGTTGTACGGGTGAAAAGAATTTTAGGGTTACCACCCTCAAAACTTTTCAAATTTTTAAAGTGTTATTATTTGTTGTTAATTTTCATTGCAGGATGAAACCCATTTACAAATCGAATGACATAATCACTTAGGAAAGAAATTCCAAAAAAATTGCAAAAATGGTCATAGCTGGAAGCCCTTTCATGATTTTTGCACGAAATTCCTACGACATTTGGTTCCCATTAAGGTCCACTTAATGCATGAACTTCGTTTTGATTTCATGACTGGAACAGAAGTTATAGGGAAAAAAGCTTTATTCTGCTGAGCAAGTTTGCAAGATTTAGGAGACAAAAATCACCATAGCTGGCAACTCTATCCTAATTTTTCAGCCAAATTTTCACCAAATGTTATCTAAAGTAAGATCCAAATATTGTGTGAATTTTTTTTAAATGTGATGGCTGAATCGGAAGTTATAGGCTAAAAAGCTGTTTTTTTCTCAGCGATTTTTCAAAATGGTACCACTGCCACAGGGTTGCCCGCATTTCAAAATCACTTCTATCAGACCTGTTCCTAGCTAATAACAACATGTCTTGTAAATTTCATTATGCTCGGATTATCCAGTCGTCAGTTCTCGTGAACAGAAGTTTCGAGTGCTCAAAATAGAGGTAATTTGGTGATGGGTTGCCGTTCTTGTGCAAATCGGAATTTTGAAAATTTTAACTTGACATGAAGGACAAAGGATAAAATTTATCAAAGATTTGAAATTTTTGTCAAAAAACAAAAAAATTTCAGGAAGGTCAATGATTTGAAGGATTTTTTTTCAAGCCTGCCGCAGGTACAGGGTTACCCGCTTTATCTTGAAAATCCATATGTGTTAAATTTTAGTCAACATCAATACGCTCTGTAATTTCCACGATGATCCATTGTTTTTCTTACAAGTAATGACAAATTAAAATTTGAAAAAAAATCCTTGCCTACTTTTAGGCATCCTGAACCCACACACGTCTCAAAATTTCCATTTCTTTATCATAGACAAGCTTAAAACACAATAAGTTTTCATTCCCAAACATTTATTTTAACAAAAATTTACACTGCTTAGAAATATAGGAGTACCTGAAAATTCACTAAAACGCTCGCCGCCGCCAAAAGGTTTAGGATATCTGAATTGTAGCAAGTCATGGACCTACCTACTATATACATCTACGTCCTCCGAAAATTTCACTTCAATTGAATCGGCCACTCCAGAGATTATCACTTAGCCATTTTGCTATTTTGCTGATATATATATATATATATATATATATATATATATATATATATATATATATATATATATATATATAAATATATATATATACATATAAATTTATATACACACATATATATATATATATATATATATATATATATATATATATATATATATATATATATATATATATATATATATATATATATATATATATATATAGATATATAAATATATATATATATATATATATATATATATATATATATATATATATTCCAAGAAATACTCAAGGAAAAGAAACAATTATGATTTTTTCAAAGCGAATAGAAATAGTGAAGAATTACTGGTGAAACAATTAATAAAT
Source organism: Nemotelus pantherinus (assembly GCA_963978885.1). NCBI lineage: Eukaryota > Metazoa > Arthropoda > Insecta > Diptera > Stratiomyidae > Nemotelus > Nemotelus pantherinus. The sequence continues at coordinate 4,660,563 of OZ022267.1, read as the reverse complement.
TGGATTTATAAATATGTCCATATTACAGACATAAGTGTTTAATGTAACTCAATCTATTTCCCATCCTTTTTCGCTCTTCATTACATACTAATAGCCTATATCCCAGTTCCCATTAAATCTTATATGATCTTACCTAGGCATGAGGATAACAAACAATCCTGAATGCCTGCCAGTCAGGAAGCCATAACCGTTTCTGAAACCCTTAGCGAAAAAATAGGAAGCACTGGGAGCCAACTATTGCCACGTCTAGCCTCAACGGAATAACACTGGAGCTTATTGTTAGTGTTAAATATTTGGGTCTTATACTAGACAGGAAATTGAACTCGGGGGGCTAATGTAAAGCATCGTATAGGTGAAAATTGCGCAGTATTTTTTCGTGCCCATCTGCCTACTCCAATACCTGCGGTCTTAAACCAGCGCTGCCAGATAGACACTGCGGCTTACCCTCAGACCATTCCTATTTATCCCTAAAATTACTGCAAGTGGCCATTGTGACGTCATTTCCGGAAAATTTTTCGGCATTCTCAGAAACCAAATTATTGAAATGTAAATTTTTAGATGTGTAAGACTGCTGTCACATGAAGCAAACTTTTTTAAGGTGAGGTAAAACTTTCGCCCACTCATCCTAATCTTTCGAGACTAATTTTTTCCTGGGTGCGTTAAGTTTTCACTCAGGAAAAATTAGTCTCGAAAGGTTTATTATCGACGCAGTCGCGAGAGAGACAGTTAGACAGTACCATGGGAGGCCGACGAATGCGACCAACCACAACACCGCATTCTATAATTAATTGACGTCATTTTTCATGTGTCATGATTCGCGCACTATTTTGGGCTGGATTTGCTCGTCGAAACGAAGATACAAACCGTTTGTAGGCTACCGCATAGCGGAGATTTTAAACTCCACATGCCCAGCACAGTGGAGATGGGAAAGGAAAGGAAAACACAGCAGACGCAGCAACTCGTACTTCAACAACGCCAAGGTTTATCCCTCGAAGTCCGTGGTTAACGGGACCACCGTTTTTGAGTCAACCTGAGGACCATTGGCCAGCTTTGCCGCTTTTTGACTATAGCGAGACAGTAGGAGAAATTAAGTCGACATGGCAGAAAAGCCTATCATAAAAGGTGCAAACAGAAGTGTTTTCTGCTGAGATAAGTTCTTTAACACCGAAAGGTCCAGTAAATAAAAGAACTCGCCTATGCAAATTTACACCTTACCTAGATGAGGAGGGAATCATCAGAGTTATTGGTCGTATTGATGAGGCATCTTATCTACCATTCAACGTTAGACGACCAATACTTTTGTACCAAAAAAATCACAGGATCTCCCAATTAACTGTGAATTATTTCCATAAGATCTTTCATCACCAAATTGCGGCACTGGTGTTGAACGAAGTCCGGCAAAAGGTCTGGATATTGGGCGTAAAAGTCATATTGAAGTCTGTTAGCTTTAAGTGCACAAAGTGCCAGCTTAATCGTGCCAAGCCATCACCGCCACAGATGGGCCAGATGCCAATAGACCGCCTTACGTCAATGGTTCGCCATTTTACCTATACTGGCGTCGATCTTTTTGGACCATTCAACGTCACAATTGGCCATCGATATGAAAAACGCTGGGCAGTTGTCTTTACATGTATGATGATAAGAGCTCTTCTTTTGGAACTTGAAGAAAACCTATCAACAGGCCTTTCTACTTTGTTCACGAAATTTTATTACCGTTGACTACAGATGAAGCCGAACCATTAACTCCTAACCACTTCCTCATTGGATGCTCGAACGCCACGCAAACTCCAGTACCTGATGATGAATTTGTCTGCCCACGAAAGCAATGGCAAATTGCCCAGAACCTAAAAGAACGCCTCTGGAAGCAGTGGACTGTCGAATATCTACTTCAGCTACTTACGTTAGGTTAGTGAAGAGGGCTGCCGAGAACGCGGCCAGCATTAGGCCACCAGTTTGGGCCCATTTGCCACCATCATGGAGAATCACAAGCATTGACACTTACAGCCATGGCACTGGCGGGATTCGAACCCATAGGCCCCGTAGCACGTCACTTTTCGGTCTGACGCCTTAGCGAGCAGAGCTACTGGGCCCCCTAAATGGTACGATAAAACGAAGCCAATCCAAGTTGACGATGACGTCCTTATTTGCGATACTACTTTAGCTCGAGGTCAGTGGTTAAAGGGCCGTGTCATCAAAATATTTCCATGCAAAGAGGGGCAAGTAAGATTTGCAGACGTAAAGACAAAGTCAGGCGTGCTGAGGCGGTCCGCTACTAAATTAGCCCTATTGATTGTTTATGGTGAATCAGAGGCCGATTCACGGAGGTTGGGATGTTGATATTATTACTGTGAAACCGGCAAGCCGCGATTTTCTGGCGAATGTATCGATTGTCGCCGAAGGACAAAGTAGGCGTTGAGTTTCTTTTTGGACAGGAACAAGAAAAGAAAAGAAAAGCGAAGTGAAAAATTAGACAAATGTGAAACACCCAGAACGGTAATTATTATTAAATAAATGTGTTTATAAGCAAACTGTTTTAAATTGTCTGCCGCCACCATAACAATTTCATCGTAGAGTTTCGATTCTTTTTCATCATTAAGATTGCCCATGTAGCTTGCTAAATTACTATACATACTCTGGATGAGTTTTTCTGTATGCTGGCAGTCGGAGCAAACAAAATGGGACTCCAAGTAGAGATTAAACCAATCTCTCTGTGCACCTATGCAAGCACCGTGCAGTTTCCTGTTGCAAAATCCCTTTGCATGTTACAGATTTTGCCGTTAGCAAGGCTACACTTGTTACTTATCTTCATTCACTAGTTGATTTTCGTGCCACAAGAAAAGTTAATTCAAGGCAAAAAGAAAACGCTCGGAAGAAAGCTACAAAAAGCCGCACGAGTCGAGGATCGAACCCAGGACACTAGTATGCTAGTCCAGAAAACTTCAAACTGGACTGCAGGTGTTTTGAAAATTACGCTTCAATAAAAGCGATCAAATCAACATTAACACCCTGTTCAAAATTTCAATTATCAAAAGATTCCAATTATACAATAGCCGGAACCCGGAACAATGCCGGAACAAAAAGTGATGAGAATTGAATCCCAATTCTTGATAGCAAGCGAGATGAAAATAAGATGCATCGACTAAACTGACATAAGGGCGTTTCCGTAACATGTGCAAGTACACTGTGGGCAATGCGACAGTAAACGAAGCATCCACGATTACGAAGAGTAATCAAAGTACGATTAGAACAGTTATTGATAATTTTTTTTTTTTTTTTTTTGGTCATAATTCATTCCAAATAGCTTTATTCACTTTCAGTAAATTCCTCGGACCAACAAACACATAGCATATATCGTTTCGATGCATGCCCGCGGACAGACCTGAATGACCGCGTTGAGGTATATATTCATATTGCAGCCTGATCACTTTCCACTGAATGCATCTTGGGTCCGAAAGCATGTGTTTCATTGCTTCGATGTTGATATGACGCGTTGATGTACTGTCGGTCGGTCGGTCGGTCCGTCTTGTCTCGCGTACCATGGCTCCTCTCAATATGCCGAAAATGAAATGTTCAATCAATCGAATAATGCGATAAGACATTCTTCAAAAGTGTCAACACAAATTAGATAACGGTCGACGATTATAACGAAATTCTACGTAGACTTACCGACAACAGGCCAGAAAGAAGTTAGTTAGGAGTCGTCTCTCCTTATATCCCGCAGCCACCTATATCACCTATACATATTACCAAGAACAGCACTAAATGTTATGTGCATACATATATGTTTGCTGGTAGGGCAGTATCGGTTCCATTAATCGTCTTAACGCTCATTAATCTATCCGTATTTGTGGCTGTTTTGTTTAAACTATACTTGAGCTAATCGCAAGATCTGCTTTCGTCTCTTCGTTTTCATTTGATCTGACATGTCAAGTGAAAATAATAATAAAAAAAAAATATTTCTAACGCTCATCAATCGGCTATCAGGTTGCTCTTCCCATGGAACTTTCCTAGGTCGCTGATCCAAGTCTAAAGTTACAACTTAAAGAGGGGACCTTACTGCGAAAATGGTTATGTATGTATGTAGCGAGCCAAGTAAAGATATTTGATAAGTTTTCGAGTATGAAGCCCGTTTATGTAGTTACTACTTTGATTTTTTTTTTTAAGGATAACAAACGCTCTATTGTCTCTTTATAAGGCTTTAGAACAAAATAAACGGTAAAAAGAGTATTTGGAAAATCTGTTGGAATATCTGTGAAAAGCATCGAACAATAAATTTATATAAGGAAAACCCTAGCGCATCAGAACCGCTAGAAACACTAATGTTCGAAGAGCAGTAGAGGATTTGTGCAGATTTTGAGAGTGTATTCTACCACTAGCTACTTAAGGACACCCTAAGTAATAATATACCCTAAGCCAATTTAATTTCGATGACTTCATCGAAAGTTACAGCGATAGAAAGGTGTTTGGGGTTGCCATCCAAAAAAATGTTCAGACCTTAGAAAATTTAAACATTGGTAGGGTTTACAGCGGTTGGACCAAATGTGACCTGAACTAAAGCGCAGACTAACTGAATTAAGTCCTAAGGTGTTAACATCGATCTGACCTAAAATTTGAATTTAGTCCTTGTTTGTACATAGGTGGCAGCTGTCATTTAGTTTGATTTAAATGATTTTGAGTCAAACGGGAGGGTTGCCAGCTTAAATTCAACGTACATATATTATTAATAGTCACGCAAAAATGAAGGCTTAGGTCGGGTGTGTTTACAGCGATACAGTCGCTTGAAATCGTGTACTGACCTATTGCTTGGGTCGGGTACTGATTGTTTACAGCAGGTGGACTAAATAATTTAGATGGAATTTGGTGTATAGTCCGCGGACTAAACGTCTGCTGTAAACGCTATCATTGTTTACTTATTTTTTTTTTTTGCTTATTTTTAAATGCGTATGTCAGCATTTATTGGTTTCGGAAATAATAATAACGCGTCGTGCTGGCAACCCTTTGCCAGCACCGAAGCCAAAAATATGTCATATTTATCTGACGTTGAAGTCAACCTACTCTGCGAATTTCGTATTGGTCCGATAGCTGCATTAAAAGTTATAAGGATACAAAGATATTTAGGGCTCCCACCCGTAAAAGTTTTCAAATTTTTAGATTGTAATATTTGTTGTTTATTTTCTCTACAAGATTACTACGATTTGAACATTTTATGATGAAATTACTTACAAAAGATATGCCGAAAAAAAAACAAAACCAACCATAGCTGGAAGCCCTATCATTGTTTTTCCAATAAGATTTCTGTTGAGTATTTTGTACAATAAATTCAATTTGCCATATGAATTTCATTATGATTCCATAACTGCACTGGAAGCTATAGGACAAAGAGCTTTATTTTCCTGAGCGACTTTTCCAAATTTAAGACACTAAAATTACCATAGCTGGCAGCTCCAGCCGAATTTCTATCAAACGTGGCTCAGAGTAAGGATCAGCTACTGTTTGAATTTATAGGGCCAAGAGCAGTTATTTTTCTTTGTGATTTTTCAAGATGGCACCACTGGCACATTACAAAATCGCTTCTAGCTGGCCGCTCTGTCAAAAGTTATCGCAATTTAAATATTTAAATATAACCTCTTGTTAGGCACCTAGCGCACACATGGGTTTAAAAAAAAATCCAAAACATGATCCGATTGACATTTAAAATACGTTCGAAATTCATTTCGGTAACTTAATTTATCCAAAAATTATTTTGTGGACAGAATAATAGGTATATTAAAAATATCATTAAAATGGCCGCCGGTGCCAAAGGGTTAAAGATAATTGACATTCAGTGAGACCTGGACCTATTCTGCATATACACCAATGTATCTTGAAAATTTCAGCTCAATCGGATGGTGCGCGTTCCCGAGAAATACCCACTGAATTATTTTGATGATCATATATATACATATATATATATATATATATATATATATATATATATATATATATATATATATATATATATATATATATATATATATATATATATATATATATATATATATATATATATATATATATATATATATATATATATATACAGGCCCGGACTGGCCAAGTCCGCAGGTCCGCGATCGCGGAGGGCCCCCACATAGCGTACAAAAAAAAGTTTTTGTCTTGTTAGAAGTTATTTTGTGTTCTATGTAATGTTTTGTTTACATTTTCCAAATTACATTGTCCAAATTACATTTTCCAAATTACATTTTCCAAATTACATTTCCCAAAAAAAAATTATATTTTCCAAAAGTAGAACACGTCGCCGTATATCTCGCCGTTTATACGAAAGCTTTATATGAGCTACTGTGTTGTGTGTTGAGTTACGTTGTTGTGGTGTAATGCATCTTCTGCGCGATGACGTGTGTGCAGCAGACAACTGCACAGTGAGGCTCTATCAGATCAGCTGATCACTCAGTAGGGCCGCGCAAGTGCATTTCGTCCTTCTCCTCCCCCCTCCTACATATGATAACATCCACCCCACACCATTGCTTTCAAGTCATTACAAGTCGATTTTTTAGACCATCATCCATCGTCTCTTGTCGGCGAATCAAGCTCCAATTCTGATTCAGAAGATGATGAAGAAAATCAGGAGACCTGTGATGCAGCTAAGCAACAACTTGGGTGTTTCATTTGTCCAAACGAAAGTGATCCAATCACGATTCAAAAAGCGTTCATGGAAAAACATCCTATTCAAGTTGTAGAAGGAAAAGGTACAAAATTGCCATTTAAGCCTTCTAAACTTTATTACCGACATTTGCCAAGTGGTGAAAAAATACACCGTAAATGGTTATCATATTCAATTCAGCTGAATAAAGTGTACTGTTCGTGCTGTATGGCTTTTGGAGATAAAGGACACAGAGACTCTACCTTTATTACTGGTTATGATGTTTCTTCAAAAAATGTGTATAAATCAGTAGAAATACACAAAAACTCTACCCATCATGAACTTGCTACGAAAGCAGCTTTTCAAAGTCAAAAGGGCTATGATATTTCAACTCTCCTGAATACCAACCAAACTAAACAGCATGCAAGAGAAATTCAAACTAGAAAATTGGTTATCCAACGTTTGATAGACATAGTTTTGTTTATAGGAAGACAAGGCATTGCCTACAGAGGTGACAAAGCAGAAGCAGCCTACACTCTCGATTCTTTACAAAATCATGGTAATTTCCTTGAACTGGTCATGTTGGTGGCTAATTATGATGTAATTTTGCAAAGCCATGTCAAAAAATTTATCGAAGACAGCAAAAAGCACAGAATAAAAATAAAGGACAAAAGAGAAGCCACAGGAAAGTAATCTAATAAGCCCATTGGACGAGGATCAATGTTGACTTTTTTATCAAAGAATTTCATTAAAAAGCTAATCAAGAAAATTAGCTCGATGGGTCGAAACATTATTTTGAAAGACCTCCAGGATAGCATTATCTACAGTGTAATGGTGGACAGCACCCAAGATATAGCTGTAATGGACCAATTGGTAATATGCGTCCGCTATGTCGTTCAAGGAAAAGTGTATGAAAGACTTTTAGAGATTGCAGTTGTTGATGACTCAAGTGGACTAGCGTTGTACGAGCTTATAAAATTAAAATTATCTGAGCATGGCATTGCAACGTCAAATATTATTGCTTGTATGGAGCCAACAAGATGAAAGGCTGTTACAATGGGCTACAAGCCCATTTAAAAAAAGAAAATGAAGACCTTATTTATACTCACTGTATGGCACACGTACTGAACCAAGTTGTAGCTGACTCAACAGTAAAGTTACTACAAGCTGAGAACTTGTTTGGATTAGTGGAAGAATCTGCGGTATTTCTAAGCTCATCGCACAACAGAATGGCCGTCTGGGAAAAGGAAACAAAAAGCGAATATACTGCTCATAACAAGTTGTGCAGATTGCAAAAAAATAGGAGCAATGAGGTGGTGGAGCAAACATAAGGCTCTTTCATCAATTACTGATGAAGAATTTTTAATCAGTGAAGACATTGTTAATTCAGCTAAATTCATAAATTTTATTTCTGTTTTAAAAGAAATCTCTGATGGAAGTTTTGACAGCAAATCTCGATTCACAGCAAGAAACCTGATAAGTGAATGGTCTAAATTTGAAAACTTGTATATGTCGTTTGTTTTACTAGATTTGTTTTTGGTCACTTCCCCTGTTTCTAAGTACTTGCAAAGTAAAACCATTGATTATGCCTTAGCTTGAAACTTAGTACAAACACTGCTCCAGCAAATTAAGGACAAAAGGAATGACGCGCATTTTGAAGTGTTGTACGCAAAAACAACAACCTATGCCAGTGAAGTTAATCTTAAGCTAGACGAAAATGACATTGATGTCGAGTTAGAGTTGGACTTTAAGAGAAAAAGAACGTCAAAGAAAAAATTGATGCCCGGTGAAAAATCAAAAGATGAAGCTGACTCTATTTGAACAGTTCAACATTACAAAATTGCATACTTTGATATTTTAGTATTGAAGAAAGATTTTGCGCAAACAAAGACGTTTTACAGGATTGCTCTTGGTTGGACCCCAAAAAGTTTGACTCTATCTTGAAACTCGAAACATTTCCCACAGAAGCCCTGCACAATGTTTCTAAACTGTGTAAAATTGAAAGAAGTCGGGTGTTGATAGAGCTGTGACAATGTGCACAACAATACAGCAACTTCATAGCAGTAGAGTCCACTGAGAACTACGGAGATAGATGCAGTGACGAAGAAGACGATTTGGACCCAACCGAAGATGCGGAAAAAAATGCTGACATTTACTGTTTTGACAGTCGTACAGTGTTGCTCATTGAGATCACACCTACGAATCGTGTAAGCCTCCTTAGCGAACTCAAGTGCACTTTAGTGAATTCGAAAATCAGTTTTGTCAGTACAAAATAGTGCAAATTCTTCTTCTAAAATCTAATTCGGAAACTCTTAATTACGAGCGAAGGAAAAAAACGGAAAGTTTATCCGTCCTCACATGGTGAGGAGGAAGACAAAGTAATCCGAGGAAAACTCGAGTATAATGTGAAATTTTACAAAAAACTGAAAGAACATCATACAAACATGGCGCTTAATAGCAGTAACCGGTTTACTCCTCTCGCAGATCTGCCGACTGATGTAAACGAAATCGAAGTCAGTGTGCCCAATAACAAAACCCCGAAGATATCACCGTTGATAATAGTGCGGAAAACAAAACTCTACGTTGATAATGTGTTGCAAAAAGTAAACATCAAAGACTATGAAATGAAACTCGTTTCTCTTGGTGTTAAAGTGTTTCTCTCATCGAGCGAAGATAAGTCGGCGCTAACTAAATACCTAGAAAGTGAAAACTGCGAATTTTTTACACACCAAAACAAAAGTGAGATCCCTATTAAAATTGTTCTGAGTGGTCTACACGAGATGGACATTATAGAAATCTACGACGAATTGAAGAAAAAAAACATAATGTGTGAAGACATCAAGCCAATGCATCTAAGAACGGCACGTTACGACGGTCATATAAACTATCTGCTATATTTTAAAAAAGGTTCAACTACTCTAAAAGAGCTACGAGAAGTTCGATCGCTTTTCCACACTATAGTCAAATTTGACTACTATAGAAAAGTGCCAAATAAAATCACGCAATGTCGAAGGTGCCAAATGTTTGGGCATGGACAGTCTAACTGCCACATGAAAGTAAAGTGCGGAGTATGTTCCGGAGAGCACGAGAGCATCGATTGCACAAAAACATCGTTTCAGTGTATAAACTGTGGGGCTAATCATCGCTCCTCAGATGACAGGTGCCCCAAGCGTTTGGAGTACATGCAGCTAAAAGCTAAGTTTGCCAAAAAGAAACAAGCTAACATCACTCGTGTCGTAAAACCCATTAGAAACGACGTTTTCAATGCTTCGAACTTCCCACCGCTTCCAGGCAACACGGTTGGCAGCATAAAACAGACTGTGACCTGGCCAACAGCGGCACCAGCAGCAGGTCCAGCATCAGCCTCAAATGAGTATACTGAAGATGAGCTTTTCTCACCTACCGAGCTACTAAATCTCACCAGAGAGCTTTTGACTGAACTGAGAAGCTGTAGAAATAAAGATGACCAATTTAAAGTAATTACGAAACTAGCAATTAAGTACATTTACGGTTAATATGGTTAGGTACAATAATTTGAAAATCGCAACCTGGAATGCGCGCAGTGTCAAAAGTAAAGTTATTGAATTAAATAATTTTATACTTAATCATAGTCTAGACCTAGTACTAATAACTGAAACATGGCTCAAACCTTGCGATAGATTCTACTGTAATGGCTATTCTATATATAGAAACGACAGAACTTGCTCTAGAGGCGGGGGAGTGATGTTAATGATCAAAAAGCATATCGAGCATAATCAGGTCTACATAAAAACTGAGGTTATCGAGAACATCGCCGTTAATATAAAATTCAACGATTTAAGCCTCATGACTATCGTTGTAGCCTACTTTCCTGGAGGCAATTCCAATAGTGATAAAACTAAGTCTTTTAAGCGCGACTTAGTCACGCTTACAAACTCGAAAAACAACTTTGTTATCTCTGGAGATTTCAACTGTAGGCACTCTCTCTGGGGCTGTTTGAGAGCTAACCAGTGGGGAAAAGCTCTGCATCATGTATATACAGTTAAAGACTTCCACATTCTATACCCAGCTGAGCCAACATATTATCCTCAAAATAAAAAGCTTAGGCCATCTACACTTGATATAGTTCTAACCAATCGACCTGAGTTTGTCACACAACCTTCAGTTTCATGCGAACTATCTGCAGATCACGTACCTGTCCACTTCACACTAAACAAAACTGTTTTAAATAAAGATTTACAAGTCTTGGATTATTGCAAAGCCGATTGGGAAAAATTTCGCAAAGTAGCTACCAACTCGATTCAATTAAGGTATTTGTCCCTTCACAATGTACAAAAAACAGAACAAATTGACTCGTGTATTCAAATATTTGAAAAAACAATCAGGAAAGCAATAGATTGTGCTATACCTAAAATCGCTTCTAAGTCATTGTCCCGGTCGATTCTTCCTCTTCAATTGCAAAACCTCATAAGAAAACGTAATCAAGCAAGAAGATACTGGCAAAGAAACAGAAATTCTCAAAACAAAAAAGTCTTCCAGGATCTCAACATAGAAGTACGGCAAAAGCTATTCGACTGGCGTAATAAAGAATGGAATAAAAAAATCAAGCACTTAAACAAGGCATCCAAACCATTCTGGAATCTAACAAAGTCTCTACGTAAACGGTACCAGACTATTCCAGCATTAAATATCGAAGAACAGCTTGTTGTCTCTCCTCAAGAGAAGGCAGAGAGGATCGGAGAAACTTTTCGAAAATATCACAATTCGAATCAATTCACAGTAGACCAAACCCTGGAACGAAAAGTTAAAGACGATTGGCTTTTTATAGACAGTGCAAAACTGCCAGCAAAAATGCACTTTAAACCTAGAGATGTCATGCATGTCATTCAGAAGCTGCGCGTAAACAAATCAGCTGGAGATGACGGTCTGAATCCCCTTATCTACAAAAACATGCCCAGAAAATGCATTGTATTTCTCACATACATTTATAATGCTTGTATGAATCTATCGTACTTCCCAAGAGCTTGGAAGAATGCTAAAGTAGTTCCAATTTTAAAACCCGGTAAACCTGCGCATGAAATCAATAGTTATAGACCGATTAGTCTGCTTAATGTAGTGTCCAAAATTTTTGAAAAGCTAATTCACAAGCTTCTTGTAAATCACACAGAACAAAACAACATTATCCCTGCCATACAGTGTGGATTTCGTCCCGGCTTAAGTACAAACCACCAGCTAAAAAGACTCTCATCGGACATAAAAAAGTCATTTAGTAGCCAAAAGTCAGTAGGTGCTATCTTCCTGGATATTCAAAAAGCCTTTGACACGGTTTGGCACAATGGTCTCCTACATAAGCTACTTAAGTTCAAATACCCTCTTGGCTTAGTAAAAATAATTCAAAGTTTTCTCACCAATAGAACCTTCTATATAAAAATAAACGACGTGAAGTCATCGAATTTTGAAATTCCTGCAGGTGTACCCCAGGGGTCAGTGCTTAGCCCGACCTTATATGGAATATATACATCTGATATTCCTCAAATATCACACTGTGATCTGGCCTTATTTGCGGATGACACAGCAATTTATACTTCCCATGAAGATCCTATAATTATCACATGCAGACTGGAAAGAGGCTTGTTACAGCTTAACGACTATTTTTCACAATGGAAAATAAAAATGAACGAACAAAAAACGCAGGCAATTTATTTCACAAGAAAACGATCGCCTAGATTCAAACCACAAGGTCTTGTTCATTTAAATTCTCTGGGTATCGAATGGAGCGAAAATGTTAAGTACTTAGGTATAATATTGGATACAAAACTAACGTTGAACTCTCACATCGCCAGTCGTAGCAAAGCAACAAGCCAGTTAATTAAAGCACTGTATCCGCTAATTAATCGGAAATCCAAACTTAACCTCGAAAACAAATTACTCCTATTCAAAGCTATTTTTCAACCCACTCTGACATATGCGGCTCCGTTATTAAATGAAACGTCAAAAACGAACCTTATGAAGATTCAGAGATTGCAAAATAAAGTCCTAAAAATTATGCTTGATCTTCCCCCGTGGTTCCCTACTAGGACATTACATGAAGCCACTAGAATCGATCTTATCAAAGATCGACTACGAAAAATCACCATAAAATTCAGACTTTCTTGTATTACATCACCTAGCCCCCTCTACAATGAGTTATATTTATAAGTTTTATAGTGTGATTAATGTGTTATAATGTAGCGTAAGAAGGTAGTCTGTAAGAAATTCAGCAAGGTTTTGAGATTTTCCTTCAAAATTATGAGGTTTGTTTAGCCATGGTTAATTTTTCCCTCAATAAATTCTATTATTAATAAGTGAAACTCTCAGCACCATAATAATTATAACATTAGCTGAAAAGACATATATTGTCTGAACTCTAAACATAGTACATCAGTATCTCAACTAAAAATGTGAATTATAACCAATGAGAAACAATAAATTAAAATTAAATTTACTGTTTTGAAAATAGACAATGTTTCCAGTGTTTGACATGTGCTTTTTCTGTTCTGTTTGAACTTACTCAATGTGGACTGTTTACCAACCTGTATATAGCATATAAATTTGTTCTTACCATACCTTGTACCCAAGTCACATGTGAACGAGTTTTTTCTAAACTTAAAATAGTCAAAAATCAACTTCGGTCGTCTTTAGGCCAATACCTTATGTCCAATCTGCTTTTTATTAATGTTGAGAGGGATTTATTTTATGATTTGGACAAAAATAAAATAATAGATGAAGTAGTAGCTTTAACAAGTGAGTTGCTTACAAAGAAGCTGTTACTTTAGAGCTAGGGGAGTAAAATGTCGAATCATCTCAGTTAAGTTAAGCCCCTTCTATTCTAGTATAACAATATTGTAAACTGTTAAATACACAGGATTTTGTAAAAAATGTTAGTATTATTTTTCTAATCCCTAAAATCCGTTTATCATTATTTTTTCTACACATATAACTTTGACATAATTCATTAATACTTTGGTGTGAATAAGATACTACACTTTATTTTGAACTCCGTTGTAATTATTGATAGCTCTACAGCATGTGTTTTGTGTAGTGTTGTGGTATCCTAAAAATACTGTAAATTTCTTATTTTAATAAACAATAAAGTCAACAAAAGTCGAAAATCATAATATTCGCATCAAAACCTAGCTGAATTTCTTCTTCTTTATGCTTAAGTGTCAAAATAGCGTAAAAACGCGTTTTCATTGTTTTCAAGCACCTAATTTTCAAAACATTTCCCCCGTTTGCTGGGGGTATGGACCCCGCAGTAGAGGGCCCCTTTACAGATTTTAGCTGAGGGCCCCAAATGGTCCCAGTCCGGGACTGTATATATATATATATATATATATATATATATATATATATATATATATATATATATATATATATATATATATATATATATGTATATAGATATATATATACATATATATATATATATATATATATATATATATATATATATATATATATATATATGTATATAGATATATATATACATATATATATATATATATATATATATATATATATATATATATATATATATATATATATATATATGTGTATATATATATATATATATATATATATATATATATATATATATATATATATATATATATATATATGTATATATATATATATATATATATATATATATATATATATATATATATATATATATATATATACATATATATATATATATATATATATATATATATATATATATATATATATATATATATATATATATATATATTTGGCCAAACTGATTTAAAATACTTATTCGACCTAGTTAAAATACTTTATTCGAACAAGTTTATAAAGCTCGAGAAAATAACAAATCAGAGAACAATACAGTTATTGCGCCCCATTATCATATCAAACTTTTCAGGTCATAGTGGAGTTAATCAGCTGGGTGGAGTTTTCGTTGGAGGTCGTCCATTACCTGACTCGACGCGACAGAAAATTGTGGAATTAGCGCACAGTGGTGCACGACCCTGTGATATATCTCGAATACTTCAAGTTTCTAACGGCTGTGTTAGTAAAATTCTCGGAAGGTATGTTGAATTTACAAAGGTATCGATGATATCGCTCTCTTTAATTATAAGTTTTACACTCTAAAGGCTTTAATATTTATTAATGTTTTTTTTTGTTTGTTTGATAATTTGAGTTTTATTACAAACACCTACACACACACACACACACACACACATATATATATATCGGTTTGAAGAAATATAGTTTTCATATTTTATAGATACTATGAAACAGGAAGTATACGACCGCGAGCCATTGGTGGATCGAAACCACGAGTAGCAACTGCCGAAGTTGTGAGTAAAATTTCACAGTACAAACGTGAATGCCCAAGCATATTTGCTTGGGAAATTCGTGATAGACTTTTGCAGGATGGAGTGTGCTCCAATGATAATATTCCTAGCGTAAGTGTTAAAAAATAAATTCTTTTGAATCACTACTCCTTCAAAAAATATTAGCACCTGACCTAGTTAATGCAACGGAATGTACACAGACATTTGATTGTTTGAAATTTAAGTGGGCAGCCTATTAAAATTTAAAACTCATAATTTCGTGGAAACTAGTATGATGATTTTTTCTTAGCGTCTCTGAACCACTTCTTGACACTTGAGATTTTTTTCGAGATTCAGTGAATTTTTTTAGTCCAATGATTTTTTCCGAGACTGCTAGTATTTTTTCTAAGCTCCCATGATATTTTCCCAGACTAGCGAGATTTTTTTTTATAATCTCGGGAGTCTAGGAAAAAATCATAGGACCTAAAAAAAAAATATCAGAGGTGGTCAAGAAAAAGGCTCAAGAGCCTAGAAAACAATTATCAGAACTTGGAAAAAATCAAGATACTCTAGAAAAAATCCTACGAGTCTCGGAATAATATATTGTTTTTTTTTCATGATGAATCTTGTATCGTTAGCCCCATTGTGTGTCTTAAAATAGTATTACACATGTGTTGAGTGTTGAAGCGAATGAATTAGCAATAGTTGTCTACTCGAGATAATTGTTATTGCGTTAAGTGCCTATGCCACTACTAGAAGAAACGCTCAAAATTCGAAGAAGAAGAAAAAGAAAGTGTACTCCGATTTGACCTTGGAATTGTTTTAATAGATGCAACCATCAACTGCCTGCCTTATACATCACTAACAGCTTCCACCCACAAGCATCATTTTTCCGTTTCACTTTTTTTTCCGGAGGGGAGACTTACTGCTTGCCAGTTGATTCATATTCAATAGGATGACAATTTCTTACACTCCGTTAACGGAAATATTTTTCGAAGGGTGCAAAGTGTATTTAAGAAAATCACACAATACTAGAGTCCTATAGTGATGCTCTTATCCATGGGATGGTAAAAAGGAATGGACGAAGGCGTCGAAATGAACAATATCTCACACGTAGAATGATGAGATCGATATACGGCAAAGAAATAGCATTTGAAAGCAAAAGCATCCCGTGATGTTTTTTTCTTTGACGCCTTCCGTTCCCGTTCAACATCCCCCTGATATTTTTTCTACGATGTTTTCTGTCCACCATTATCATTTAGTCCCATCGGCTTTATATTCCTTCATTATTATTCCTTGACTTTGTCACAGCATCCTTTTGTCAGGCTGTCTTTTCTTGACGCTACCACCATTCGAATCATTGCACGAAAATCAATTCGTATAATTTTTATTTTTGCTACGGTTTCCAGTATTTCCCTTTCGCTACGGCTTTCGCTTGCTGCTGTCGCTATATATTTAATCGTTCAAGTAGAAAAATTGTCTATTCTTAATGCCGGTGCTTTGGTGAAATGACGAAAGATGGGGAATTATCATTATATTGGGTGGCCATCATACCGTCAGGATGGAAAATATTCTCTTGTTTGTGCGGGAGATGGTTCTGAATGGAATCAGATGATTTTAAAAGATATTTTTTCAAGTTGATTCTGCCTGCCAATAAAGTTTATCGAATTTCATTTAAGCTTGTTATGTGGGCAACGGTGCTTTAAATCGAATCATAGTGCTGAAAAAAGCGGACCATATCTTAGAGACTGGTCAGTGCAAGATTTTTTGAGAGCGTTTCAAATCTTTATAAAGCAATCAAAATAAATTTAAAAATTTTCATGATATACAAAAGCATTTCAGTTTTTTTGCAAATGCAAAAAAAAAACTGAAATACCAAAGATCAATGTTCAAAAAATAATGTACTTCTTATATATATATATAATCCGGCAGGTATCTTCTATTAATCGAGTTTTGCGGAATTTAGCGGCACAAAAAGAGCAGCAGCAATCACAGTCACAGATTGCGACACCACTAGGAAGTGGTGGCAGTGCTGGTGGCGGTAGCTCAAGTGATTCTATCTACGACAAGCTGCGTCTTTTGAACGGCCATCACCATCATCCCCATCATCAAAGCAATGGACCTCCTGGAGCTACATCATGTTGGCCTCGTGCTCCGAATTCGTGGTATTCAACACCTTTGCAAAACAGCAGCTCTCCTTTTCCAATGCAATCACTAAGCCCATCATCAGCCTCAGCAGCGAATTGTACAATAATGTCAGATGACCTAAATACGAAAAAAGGTGAGTAGCTTCCCATGGATTATAAAAAAACTATGATTTGTTCCCAGAGAGTGAAGAGAGAATTTTTAAATTGAGTGTGGATGAATAAGCATTAAATCATAAATTAACTAAATTAAACATCTATCGTAAAAAAAAATCTGATTTAAGGGTCGTTAAGTCGCGGAACGGGGTTGTAAGAAGTGCAAATTAAAATGAAAATTTATTTTTCTTGCGGGGATCCACGCTGTGCATCTTGGTTTACTTGAAATCTGGTACCTCAATACTACCTTCAATTTCGTTCCTGGCCACACTTCCTCGATTTGCTTGTTTTTGTTTTAGAGGTAAAGAACTTTAAGTTGGCAACACTTTTTAATGTTACATATGGTGTGACAGCTGTCATGCGTTTTATGGTTAGTTTGGTTTGCCATTTTATCATGAATAGGTTGACGCCTAAGCAACAACTGCAAATTGTGCAGGTTTATTTCGAAAAAAAAAACGGTTCTGTTCGAGAAACTCATCGCGCACTCCGTCAATTTTATGGCCGGCAACAGAACAATTAATACGATTAACCATGGATTGTTTCCGCAACACGTTTACTGTCACTGATAATACGCATCCGTCCAGACGTTGTACAGTGCGTAATGAAGAAACCATAGCAGCTGTAGAGCGTAGTATCGATGAAGACTCAAGTGAGTCCATTCGACATCGTGCTCAACAATTAAACCTGTGCCCATTCACATTATGGAAGATTTTACGGAGAGATCTTGGTTTGTGCGCTTACCAAATCCAACTCGGGCGGGAATTGAAACCGAACAATCACCGGGCGCGGCGTAGATTCGGTGCATGGATCCCGAATTTTATAAGAAAATTTTGTTTAGCGATAAAGCTCATTTCTGGTTGAATGGCTACGTCAATGAACAAAACTGTCGCATTTGGAGTGATGAGCAACCACAGGCGGTTGTCAAAACACCGTTACATCCGGAAAAAGTCACTGTTTGGTGTGCTTTATGGATCGATGGAATAATTGGTCCATCATACGTCTTCAAAGATCCTGCTGGGAATAACATTAGAGTCAATGGTGACCGCTATAGAGCCATGATCAATGACTTTTTCGTTCCGGGACCTCTGGTTTCAACAGGATGGCGCGATATGCCATACAGCTCGTGCAACCATCGACTTATTGAAAGAAGCATTTGATGATCGCATAATTTCTCGTTTTGGACCTGTGAACTGGCCTGCAAAATCTTGTGATTTAACACCGCTGGACTATTTCTTGTGGGGATACGTCAAATCGCTCGTCTACGCCGACAAGCCCGAAACGCTTGATCATTTGGAAGACAACATATTGTTGCAGATTGTTTGTTTTCTATGTACCTGGGACAATTTCAATTAAATTATCAAACACAAATATTTGATATGCGACTGCAACTCTCAGACAATATTCACTTTCGGGTGTTTTCTGAACTCGAACTTTCAATAACAGCTGATTTTAGGCTTTGACTTACTCACCAACAGATTTCAGGCAATGATCAGACGGTTTTTCTCCTAACAAATTTAATAAAAATGTCCATCGTACAAAGCAGATACAAGATGAACTTACATTTTTAATGTTGGTGATAGCAACATTACTACCGTCTGATATTTTGCATGTTTTATAACTACGCCCGAGCAAGCATTCCACGTCAAGGCAGAGTTTGTTTTCATCAGTGAGATAGTAGAAATGGAGTGGACATGCCCATAAGATTTACATTGAAGGGGATGGTAGTAATTTTTTGTCTACTCATTGTCAAATCGGGTCAAATCCCAGTAGTTCACCTCCAATTTGACAATGAGAGCGAAATGGCGTAAAGGCAGCTTTAACATGCTTTGTGCGCGAGAGGTTTGAAGGGGCTTATGGTGGAAAGTTATACCGTCCGTGTCCAGGGGCTGTTTTCATGCACCTTCCCATACAAGTTATCACTGACAGATGAGATGGCCAAATTCAGCTGTTCAACAAAAGCTTTTTCAAATTTACCTTGGATGCAAATCAGCAAACATGGCGTCTCATGCATGTACCAACAGGCTTGGGGATGCCCTAATAGCGCGGGAAATGAAATTTCAAATGGGAAATTTGGAAAGGAACCGCTCTTACGGTTCAGTGAAAAAATTTGGGAACAAAGAAGGAAAAGAAAAGGCACTCTGGTGTTGGCGGTAAAAGTGAAAAGTTCGGCTGAATTTTCTTGGCGGCTGAAAATTACGAAAAAAAACAAAACTAAAACATAGAAGTTTGTTAATAAGGAAATTAAGTGGCATTCGTTCGTTTGCGAGGGGGTTTTTTTTTGAACAGTATAGTTGCGTTCAATTCCAAAGGAAAAAGTAAAAAATTGGCGTCCAGTGTTGGGAGTTTTCGCGATAAGTAACTCTGATATCCCCATCTGCGGAATCTGTGAAGACGGTTGGTGCAGAAAAAGAAAAAAGAGAACACTCAAGTCGAAAGTTTCTGCAGATTTTATGATCTGAATTGTCCTGTATTTGGCGGTAAATTACGAAAACTGAGTCTGCAAAGGAAAAGGCATATTTGCTGAAACGGATTGGGATGTAGATAAGGATTTCAACTAAGTACTGCACATTGTTATAATAGCGCATACACCAAGAAAAAAAAACCAAGAAGAAGAATCTACTCAATTAACATGAATATATTTTTTTCTAACACGTTGAGTAAATCAAATCAATTCATTAATTTACCAGGATATAATGATAGCATGTCTAGTTGGTGAATTTCTTTTCTTTTTTGATTCAATTTAAATTATTATTTTCGTATTATTTTTGAATATTTATTTTTCTTTTGCTGGTGCAATTGGTGTGGTTTGTTTGCGTGCCGTAGCATGTAGAGATGCTTCCGCCCGTAACCCACGCTAGACTGAGCTAGTCGGCGGGGAAAGGCACGCCGGATAAGAGAAGGAAGCTCTTTAATAAATAAATGCTGCACTGACGACGACTCGACAGAGTTAAGTCAGACCCATTACTTGTACGTTACTTGTTGTTACTATTTCCGCGTTATTGGCGGGATACGGCCCCAATTATTGGTTAGAGTAGTCGAAAATTGGACCTCTCGTTCGGACCTCTTCCGCGCCAGTCGTGGCGCTCACATGCCCGAAATCATGTTCAAATAAAAATGGCAGAGAATTATCTTTCAAATAAAACCAATTTCATGGCAATCAAAGCAATTTATCCGTATTTGATTTCATTTTAAAGTTCTATACCTCTAAAAAACAAACACCCTGTACTAGTTTGACAGGCCATCAACCTAACTCGGCCCTGATCGATCATAGCCAAATGATTTTCACAGGATATATTTGTATATAAATCGGATAATATCAACATGCCATTGAGAAAGAAGATACTGTTAGTTACAAATGTTTAGATCAATATGTCTCAAAAATGGTTATGGCAACAAGAAAAAGTTTCTCAAGCTTTTTTGTTGAAAATGTTCTAAGCTACAAATTCGTCATACATTGTTTTTTTGAAGACGTGACCGTTACTGAGATATTTGCGAAAAGTCACTTTTGTTGGCATTTGACCCCGTATAAAAAGTAACGCAGCACTCGGATCGATGGGGACTTATGACATTTTGTTCAACACGCCAGTATCAAAGTTCACACCAAAATTCAGCTTTTCCCCTAATTTTTCCGAAGCTTCGTCTTTCTTACGTCAAATTTCACTGGATTATTCATCATTTCTACGTATTTAATCCAGGATAAAACTTTGCACATTTTCATTCGGTTGGAAATTTTTAATTTAGTCTTTATGATAAGCGCCACAAATGCTTCGCCATTATTAACAATTACGCTATGATAGTCAATCGATATATGAATGATTAATATTGTACTCACATATTTACTTATTCGAAAGCATTATTTATTCATTTCTGTGTAAACATACCTGAAAAAAAATGGAAAAAAAAATTATTCGAATGCATAATCAGTGAACTTTCAAGGAAAACAAATGTTTTTAAACGCAAATAATTTTTATTTGAATCGAATAAATGATATTAAAAACTAAACATAGTGTGAGAGATTTTGAAAGAAATATCTATTGGAGACTTTCAAACGCAATTAAATCACGGACTTAACTTAAATTTATGAGCATAAAATCGAAAACAACAACACCAATTAATCCACTGCATGAATTCTTTTTCAAACCTTTCTTTCATCTTGAAAGTAAGCAGGCGCCTTGATCTTAGGATCAGTCGGTCTATTCGAAAAACAAAGTTTTCCAGTTAAATCAGCCCGCTCCTAGAAAGATTCCTTATCGTAAGGTACTGTGAGCGTCATAAGAAAGTGTACACCTATGTGTAGAATATTCAAAACCTCATAAAATGAGTTCTAGACGTCGGATTTTATAAATGTTTTGTGTTTTGAAAAGGTTTTTCTATTTTATAATAACAGAATAAAAAATTTGATGATAAAACATTGCACTAAAAATCAACAACAAAATTACAAAAAAATACTTCATTTCAAAATTAAGTGTACAGCTTGCAGCACACCCTGTATTTGATGTGTTTATCGGGAAAACTTCCGTTAGATTCAGTTTATAGTTCTTCAAAAATGCAAACTTGGTTGACATGACGCGATAATTCAATCATTCGTAATTTTATTTGCACCATAGAACGATCCAGTTTCTATAATACATTGTCTAAAATGCGTAAGCAAAGTGCAATTGAAACGCGAAAACTTATTGTAAAATTAAGAACGGAAGGAAAATCGTTACGGGAAATATCACAAGTGGTGTGTAGAAGCCATAACACCGTGAAAAAACTTTTGGACAAATTCGAGAAGTTCAAAGACGTAAGTGATCGGCCTCGTTCCGGTAGGCCAAAAAAGTTGTCCGTATGTGATGAACGATTTATTGTGAGGAAAGTGCGAGAAAATCCAGCAGTGAGTGCAGTGAAAATCGCGGACAATATAACAGTAGATTCACGGATCAGTGTCAGCGCAAGAACTGTCCGCCGAATACTTAATAGGAATGGGTTACATGGCAGAGTACCCCGTAAAAAAACCATACATTTCTGAAAAGAATCGGAAACTCCGGGTGCTTTATGCCAAAAAGTATAAAAAAGAGCATATGTCATTCTGGGAAAACGTAGTTTTCAGTGATGAAAGTAAATTTGAAATATCTGGTTCCAAGAAATCACACAGAATATGGAGAAGTAAGAACGCCGAATTTGATCAGACGAACATAAGTTCAACCATAATGCATGGTGGTGGTTCGGTTATGGTCTGGGGGTGTATGGCGGCATCAGGCGTTGAGAATCTGGTCTATATTGACACTACAATGAATGAAAATGATTTCTTGGACATTTTGAAAGAAAATTTACTACCTAGTGTTGCAAAAGTAGGATTAAATACATCATGGGTCTTCGAGCAGGACAACGACCCAAAGCACAAGTCAAAGCTAGTGCAGGAATGGTTATTGTATCAAACACCTAAGCAGCTGGATCATCCTCCGCAATCCCCAGACCTTAACCCCATCGAGCATTTGTGGCATTATCTCGATACACATATCCGAAAACGGAATATAACAAGCAAAGAGTCTTTGAAGTCCATTTTAATCGAAGAATGGCAGAAAATTCCAGTTAGTTTGACTAAACAATTGATTGAGTCAATGCCAAGACGACTAGAAGCTGTTTTAAAGGCGAAAGGGAAGCAGACTACGTACTAATTTGCAGATGTTTTATTTGTTTACTGTACAAAAATGAAGTATTTTTTGTTATTTTGTTGTTGAATTTTTAGTGCAATGTTTTATCATCAAATTTTTCATTTTGTTATTAGAAAATAGCAAAACCCTTTTCAAAACACAAAACATTTTTAAAATCCGACGTCTAGAACTCATTTTATGAGGTTTTGAATATGCTACACATAGGTGTACACTTTTTTTTGACGCTCACAGAATGAATATTTCATTTCGGATGTGAAGGTTTTTGTGCTCCGAAGACGAAAGCAAATGAAATTCGGTAAAATCTCATCCGAAATGGCTGTCCGTATTCTATTAACCAGCAGTGTAGATGTTAAAATGGTAAGCAACAGTATAATATACCATTTGTAAGTCAAATTTACCATTTTTCAAGTAAATTTAACTCTTTTCCAATTTAATTAAACTTTTTTCCAATTCAATTTAACACTTTTGCAAATCAATTTAACGCTTTAGGAATTATGTTGTTTGTTAACTGCGAGTGTACTGAATGAACAAAGAGAAATTAAGATATGACAAATGAGAGTGATTGTTTAGTTAAAATTGTGGGAAAAAAAATCGATAAACATTATATTTTTATCAATTTTGGAAGCTTTTGTGCTATTACTTATTGCTGTTAGTACGATTAGTTCCTTAAGGGGGAAAATGCATGTAACTGCTAAAAAAAAAAATCGATTTTTTTTATTACATCGAAATGGTTAAAATGCTCTTAAAATAAACCAAAAAAAGTTTTGAAGCGATATTCGTATTAGTTCTCGAGTTATAGTCAGTTAAAGGCAGCGCGGCGTTCCCCAGGTCGATGGAGCTTTAAAACTTTAAACGCGTTTTTCTCAAAGTAGTACTTTTTCAACTGCCGTATAAGATATCTAAAAAAATATTGAATCGATCCGGCTCAAATTAACACCACATCTACAAAAGAGTATTATCTCCTCGTTGAACCTAAATGTTATTGTAATTTCAGAAAAATAGTTTGTTTATTAATGTGTAAAGTGTGATTTTTTAGAAAAATAATTGATTTTTATCTAAAATTACTGTAAAAATATAAAATATTTTTGTAAATAGTATTGATTCACCTATGAATTACATATTTCATTAGCATATTTTTTTTTCTCTGAATGTTGCAAGTTCCTCGGAAAAGGCGTTAAGTTGTACGAGGCAGTTTTTGATGTGTTTTTTTCATTCGCTCGTATCGCCGCCATTTTGTGTTGAAAAATTATTGAAAAAAGATTTTCATTAACTGTGAAACATGTATTTTAAGGATTTAATATTAAACATTTTCTGAATGAACAATATATATATTTTAATTCAATCTGATATTCGAAATTTTTTTTCGATTTTACATGTATTTCCCCCCTTAATCTAATCAAACTTATACTTAATTTTCCTACTAATAAAATTAACACGTTCCCTGTCCGCTGAACCAGATGTGGCTCAGGAAACGAGCACTTGGAATGCACAACTACGCTTATGAGCCATATGTGGCTCAGCGGACACCTACAACTTGTATTGAGATATATTCCGCGAAACGTAGCAGGACTCGGCTGTTGTTGTATGGGACGTTTTAGAGCAATCATATAGTAAAGAAAAATATCGGGACGTACCAGACTTTTTATTTTATTTTTTCAGAAATCATTTTCAATCATTTTCACAATTCTCTTAAATTTATAATTTATTATGTTTATTCTGGAAACATGACAAAGAAAAGGGTTTTTTGCAAGGCAAGCACGCAGTATCTACTCGTTTTGCCTTCTTAGCAGCTATTTCCCAGTTAGTACCATCTTTTTTCAAGTTTTCATAACATCCGTTACATCTTTTGCGAACAATTTTGGCATCATCTTTTCCTGGGATTTTGCTTAAAAAGTGCTGGTTAGTAATGGAACTCGTAGATGATCTTGAATGTATTACTGACGTATTTCCTTTTGCGATTCCATCTGATTCATATAAAAAAAGCTTTGATAATTTCTTGCTGCGCTGTTAATATGGTTTTGGTTGATCTCTTTTTCCCTGCTGGATGCAGCTTTTGAAATAACAGCGATGCATTCGTTACTGATGCACAAATAAAAACATCTAGAGCTACTTTTTTGTACCAAGTCAGCGATTTTCTTTCAGGGTCATAATAGCTTGAAAGCTGATCAGACACATATATGCCTTTCTTTCGGACGTTGTAATCTAGCACTAGATCAACTCTGTGCACTCGTAAAGTGCCGCATAAATATGTCTTCCGCTCCAGTAAATATTTTGCTAGTCTTACACTGTTGTAGAAATTATCGCACACAATCATTCTTCCAGCGTTTAGTAGACCATCGCATAGCTGAACTACGACACTACCTGGCCTATCCAGATCTGCAATTTCTGGGTCGCGCCCTATGTAAATAACATAATTCCAAACGTACCCCTCTTCTGTGCAAAATTCATATATTTTCAAGCCATATTTGTGAGCTTTTGATGGGTTGGATTGGTGAAAAGGTATTCTCCCACTGAATGGCATCATAGATTCATTGATTACAGCACATTCGTCAGCTATTAATAAGTTATTCCAATTTTTTCTGACAAGTTCCAAAAGTGACTTTATTTTGTATAAACGGTTCAGAAGATCTCTTGGAGCTTCATTGTCGACAAAGTGCTAACAACGTAGAATTGATGAGAAACGATTGTATGACATATTCACATCATGAAATATTAGATGGTAATAAATTGTATCTAGTTTCTAATGTGATTCAAAAGTGGGAAATTTTACAATGCCCATCAACAAGTATAAAGCCATAAATTTTAGCATCTTCACACGTGTTCATCTGTCCACCGATTTAGTCGGCTATGGTTTGGTATGTTTGGCTTCCGTTTTATTTGTGATGCGTATAAATTTGTTTGGGTGACCATTAGATCCAAAATTTCATCAGTCAATATTTGATGACAAATGGATGGTACAGTTTGGATATGAATAGATGGACCTCCTTCATAAAACTGACGTGATAATGGTAGTATATCTTGATCCCATCCGTTTTTTTTATCTATTTCGTTTATTTCTTGTGGGGTGAGTTGCATGACCTCTCTAATAGTCCATTTTCGGGATGTGGTTCGCTGCAAACCCTCACTTGGTCCTGGTTGAGACACATCTGAGATCACATCTTATTAATGACTCTTGCGATGAGGTGCTGAGTTTTACCATCAGTTCCCGCATGAAACAACAGAATCGCTCAGCGTTACACGTCGAATTGGTTAACACTTGTGACTGTGTATGACCTCCAACATGCGCTCTCCTTTTCCACTATAGTTTATTCAAGTCCCTTGGTCGCTCTCTCTCTCTCGTAGATCTACTACTTTAGGATCCTAATGTTCGTAGGTTTAAGTATATATCGTTTTCTCTCTGTTCTTGGAATCTTCAGATAGCATGGGTGCTGTTGGAATGGCTGTCGATTGTTTCGAACAGTTTTAGTGCCTTATCTCGTATGTATTTGTCTATTGTTTCTATTCGTAAGTCCTTGTGTATGTCAGTGTTTCTGATGTACCAGGGTGCCCTTGTTCATTTCCCCAAGGCCAGGTTTTGGCAAGTTTGTAATGGTCTCTTGTTTGTCCTGTGTGTTTGGTAGAAGATGGTGCTTCCATATCTGATGGTTGGTCTAATGATCTGCTTATAGATAAAGAAGGGCTCTGTTCTTAATATCAAGCTTATTTGATACAAATAATGGGTACAGCTGGTTCAGTATTCCACTAGCAATTACTCGTTTGTTTTGTATGTGCGTATTCCACGAAAGTCTTGTGTCCAAAGTGAGTCCTAGGTATTTGGCCGTCGTTTTCCATTCTATGGGTTCGTTGTCTACTGTAAGTTGGCTTGGGTTTTGTCTTCGTCGTCTTGTCAAAAAGATCGCTTGCGCTTATTCCGCATTGATACGAATCTCCCACTTCCGGAATTAATCCATCAGTGAATCTATGCAATATTGGAGATTGCTGGTTATTAATTCAGCCTGTCGAGATGTGTAGTAGATGCAGGTGTCGTCTGCAAAAAGGGAGTTTTTCGCTGTCGGCATCATCGGGATGTCTGCAGTGTATAAATTATACAACAGTGGTGAGTGTGGAGAGCCTTGCGGGACTCCGGCTTCTATTGGTCGTGTGGTAGAGAAGTGGTCGTTAATTCGAACGGAAAAGGTTCTGCCCTCAACAAATGATCCAATCAATTGTACAGGGAGTTTTGGAATATTAAAATCATACATTTTAACGATTAGACCCGCGTGCCAGACCTTATCGAATGCCTTGGCAACGTGTAACATAACAATGCCTGTTGATTTCTTTTGATTGAATCCAGTTATAATGTGCTGTGTTACTCTGGCTAGCTGTAGCTCGGTGGAGTGGTGGGCTTTGAACCCGAATTTCTCTTCTGGGACGATGGATTTATCGGTGACTACTTTCTCGGGTCGCGAAAGTATTAGCCGTTCTACTAGCTTCCCGATCGAGGATAAGAGGCTGATTGGTCTCCAATTTTGCAAAAAGTTGATGTCTTTGTGTGGTTTTGGGACCACCGAAATTGTTACTTTTTTCCAGGGGTTCGGAAAATAATTTGTTCGGAAGATTGCATTAGCAATGTCCGTTATCTCTTGGATTTTGTTGTCTGGTAGGTGTCTGAGGCAGGTATTTGTTACTGTGCCTAGTCCTGGTGATTTACGTTTATTGAGCCGAGCTACCAATTGCTTAATCTCTTCTAGGTCTGTGGGACGGATCTCTTCTTCTCTTCGTAATGTTGGTGGCTCTTTATTCAATCTCTTCTCCTGATCGTATTCCTCTGGATTTGTTGCGCTCTCATTGAATTGCAGATCTAATGTGTCTCTTCCTTCAATTGGGCTATTTTTGTTGATAGGTTTTGAATAGCTCTATCAATGTCTCTGGCTTTTTCGAGAGATGGCTGCGGGATCTCGGTCGCCATCGCGCTTTGAAAAGGCTGCGTTAGTTTTTGATTTGAATGTTAGGGGATCGTCAATGTAGACGTCTTCTATAAGAAAGAGTACGGGCTTATGGTCGGATGAGACTTCATCTAGTACTGTGGTCCGCACATTGTGCTGGAAGTCAAAGGAAAGACCTATGTATAGTGCATGGTTGTTGGTTAGCCCGAAGTGGGTAGGCTCATTTGGATTATGTGGGCTAACCTGTTTGTCTATGACAAACTTTTTTAGCACTGTACCCGCTCAGAGTCGGTGGTAGGCATTAAGATCTCCAGCTATAAAGACTGGTTCTTCCTGATCAAGCAGTTTAGAGAGATCTGGGGTAAAATTGAGTGAGTCTGGCGGCTTGCAAACAGAAATCGCCACGAACTCAAAAGACTGAATGTGAACTTTGATTGCCGTTGCCTCTAATTGGTCGAGGTACGGGATGGTGATATGATGGTGGCTGGTATTTCTTTTTACGAGGATGGCGGTGCTACATCCTCTACCAGTGAGTCTATCATTTCTACAGAAGTGATAGTTAGGAAAACGGAGATGATCTCCAGGTTTAAGGAATGTTTCTTGAATGAGAATGATATCGACTTTGCAGTCAAAGAGGAGTTGTATCAGTTCCCCCGTTTTTTTTTCATATGGGATTCGCATTCCACGTGACGATTGAAATATGGTTGGGGACAGTCATTGTGAAAGTTTTTTAGAGGGATTTTTGGAAGCTGGAAATGCAGAAAACATTCCTTGCACCATTTTCGCCATCATGTTTTTCATCATGAACTGGAATCGCTCCTGCATGTTGGAGAAGATATGGGTCATGTATTCAGCATTTGGGATCTGGATATTACGTTGTAGGGGCGGGATTGGTTTTTGGGTTCTGGGGGATATGGTTGGTTTAGCCTAAGAGACGGTGGCAGGTGTTAGCTCCTTTGCGACCTGTGCAAATGATTTTTCAAGGTTTTTTTTTGAATGTTTTGGACATTCTCCAGAACTAGCGGGGTGCTCCCCGCTGCAGTTAACGCAATTGGCCTTATCGTCTTTTGGTTTAAATTGTTATAATGATAATGTTTAGATTTTTTCTTCGGGCAGAAGATAGGTGTGGAATTCTATTTTCTCTGCCGTCAGTAATCTGGTTAGTTTCCTGTGGTTCTGCGAGGTATCCGAGATAACCTGGATTCCCAGGTATACTCTTTTGGCCGTCTCGTATTCGATTTTCAGCTTTTTACAAAAGCAATTAGGAGGATTTCGAAAACAGCAATTTCAATTGCTACCGCACAGCCGATAATCAGCCGACGGATTAACGATCAGCGCCGAACATTAGAACAGCGAAGAGAGTCAACGATTGACTTAATGAGGGGAAAACCCGTAAGCAAGCGACGAAAGATCGGAGGAAACACGTGGGAGAAAATTTTCATCCGGAAACGATTAAGGAACCCTGGCAGCCGACGACGAAACCTTTTATAATTATAATTACTTGTTTTGACCTGTTCTATTTTTGTCTTGTTTTAATAACACAATATCGATTTACTGTTTTAATTGTTAATTCCAAACAGATTGGAGAGAGAGCTCCTTATCAACCAAGACGAAAGCGACTGCTCTGAGCAAGTATCTGACAACGAGGCTTGCGAATCGGGGACGTAGATTCCGACAGCGACTCAAGTATGGATGAAGAGGAAGAATCACTAAGAGGAAAAGGCAAGACCATATCTGAGCTTAAGGCTCAGATAAGTCAAATTAATCAGTGGATGGAGGAGATCCTGCAACAGTTCAAAGAGAGCCAGAAAGAACTGACAGAACAAAGAAAGCAGAACGCCGAGCTCTTTCGACAAAACCAGGAACTGATGCACCAACTGTTGAGAGTAAATAGCTAGCCACCATCAACAGTACTATCGAAAGGAAAACGAAAAGAGGAACCTACCAGCACCGCAATGAAACTTAGAGAGAGAGAGAGAGTGAAAGTTCACCAATGGAGGCAGAGACTTCTGCGGGAAAACATTTTGAGAGAGAGTTCCCCGTGCTGCCAACGCCAAAAAAGCCAACCGCCCCACAAAGCAGCAAACATGTAAGCAAACCGGATGCTCAAGCCCGGGCAAAAAAGTATACAGCCGCGACGAAATCAACAGTGCCAATAACCATTCGGCAACCGGAAAAATGGACTCAGTTAAACAGAGCAAATGCTATTAATAGTTGCGAGCAAAGGTAGCTATACTTAAGTTTTCTAAAAACGGAACTACGGGCGAATTCTTACCTTACATTTGACAGGACAAATACATTCTCACCTCACAAATAAGATTATGCTCCTATCAATTTTTTTCCTATCATAAAGTTCATGTACTTATTACAAAATGTCCGGGCTCTTTCCAAGCGCCATTTGTTTTGGAATCTCTTTACACTATTATATGTATCTTTCTCTTCTATCGTAATTGTGTATTCACGTGTAAACTCACCGATAAAGTGCATCTGGTGTTAAGTATCGCAGCACGTAAATGTCCA
This sequence comes from Nemotelus pantherinus, assembly GCA_963978885.1. Lineage (NCBI taxonomy): Eukaryota > Metazoa > Arthropoda > Insecta > Diptera > Stratiomyidae > Nemotelus > Nemotelus pantherinus. The sequence continues at coordinate 4,630,203 of OZ022267.1, read as the reverse complement.
CAACTCACTGTGACGTCAATGGCTAAAAACTCACTTGCAGGCAAGTCACATCAGATTATCCGATTTTTTAGGTGAATAAAATTTACTTTTTGTTCATGCGCTTTGCATACGAACTAGGTGGCTCTTTCATTGACAAATGGTTGCTTAAATTTCAATGTCGTTTAATGCCTTAACACGACACCAAACAATTCAATAAGTTAACTGTTTTTTTTTTTTGTTTAGTTGACATAACTCATGCCTGTCGTCGCCATGTTTGATATTTTGGCAATTTATGTACATAAATATGTATGTATGCATAAAATGTTACCCACATTTTTAGTTGTAAAACATTTCGTCAATACGAACAAATCTGGCGATGAGTAAACAACACGATTTTAACCGTGAGATCAAATCCGAATGATGCGGATGGCCCTTTGAAACGTGCCTCCGCTGCGCGTTTCCTTGAAAGAATGCTTGTTCCGAATTTCTGTGGCACATTTCTAATTAATCGGATTACATTGACGATTACCACATCAAAAGAGGTTTACTTAAAGGATTTCGAGCGCTTATTGAGCAACCCTCTTCTTGTTTCCGATTTTGAATGCCAAAGAATTTTGCTTTCATTTCTGTTCAGATATTACAACGAGTAGGTATTGAGTTTCATTTCCAATCACAGCTCAGTGATAACGTGACAAACATAATTAGCTCAACCACTCTGTTTCGATTAAAGTGTTTAACCGCTATGTGGTCTTAAAAACTTTTGCCGGATGCTTATGTTAACGACTATGAAATTGGTTGTATGATTTAGCTCCCCCCCACATACGTGTTCAGCCGTTAACCACATATCTTTAGATTTCGATAAGTCGCCCTTGTACACTCTAACCATATTATATCCCACGGGGAATGTAGCGGAAATGTTCGGCGGCTGACTGAAGTTGACACCGACCATATCTGCGTAATTCAAATAGTCCCTCGACCCTGACGCCATGTCCCTGGGGCATTGTGTACTCAACTATGGGGATGTGGTTCGGTTCGGTTGAAAACTAACCATTTGTTGCGAATTAGAGGAGAAAATGTCAATGACAGAACAAATGTGCTGCAGTAGCAAGTCTCAATGAAAGAAATGAGTATGCAAGATCAAAAGGAATTTCAGTTGAATTTTTGATTATGGAAAAAAAAAACGGTAAGTACAATGGGAAATCAGCATAACCCAGAACGTTCATTTCGGCAATAAAAATTGTTTTAGCAAAATTTCACAAAATAAATTCAAAGTAGTATCCAATATAAAATACCTGGAATGCTCCGAGTCGGTGGATTTGAAAATTTATAATAAAAAAAAATCAAAACCATAACGAAAATCCTTTCGAAATTCCTGCTTAGAAGATATTCCGACAGTGTTCAAGTGTCGCAGACACCGATAACAACTAAACCCCCTCGTGACGTTCCAGCCCAATAGAGCAAAAAACATTGCTGATGTCATTGAAGTATGTTAAATATGCAGTTGCTATTCTCTTCTCGTCCCTTTTTCGAATATCTTTCTGAGTAAATGATTTTCAGCACAGCATGATATTCAATTGAAGTATTGAAATTTGTTAAAGATTTGTTCGCTACGGCCGGCGTTACGAAGCGCGAAAATGTTAATTACGGACATTTTATCTCTCTCCCCCCCCTCTCTCTCTATCTTTCTCTCTCTCTCTCTCGGGGTTGCGATAAGCTATTAAGTCAAATAGAATGTGGGTTCACGGGATAATATTTATGCTAAACAATTTCGTACAGCCTAGATTGAATTTATTTAGAGTTTGTTTATTAGAGTTTGAACGTTTGAATCATTACAATACGGTATATCAAATTAACCACGAACATACTACTTACTTTAACTGTTATATCGTTTATATCATGCATAAATAAGTAGTTAATATTATAAATTAGTCGACAAGTTTAATATAATAATTGGTATCCATTGTAAACTGGAGGTCAGTGAACACATCGACAAGTCGGTAAACTGGTATCAGAATTATTGTTATGAGCATATTCCAAAACAATGGCTTAGTGGATCATTGTTGGATAGTTTTTTGATGAAAACACAAGTTACGAATCGACTCCTGATTTGAATCTTAGATAGATTTGTCTCTATCCATAATTGCAGAGATCATGCTCAAGGAGGTGGCACTGCCATTTACATTAATAAAAGGATTCAGCATAAGCTGCTTCATTATGATAGTAGATATCACACTATCATTATTTCTATAGAATGTGACCTTCGGGTCAATCCACTTAGGAACTTTTTATAGAACCCAGCATGATGAGGCTGAAGACTTTATTGACTATGTGGATGCTTTGTATCATAGGTTTAATAACTTGATAGTTGTCGCCGATACCAATATAGATGCCATTAATATAAACAATAGTATATCTGTTAACTATAATAATATGTTGGAAATGAACAACGTGGTACTACTAAATTGTAGCCCTACCAGAATTACATCAAGCTCAGCTACTCTATTAGACCATGTAACAACTACTGTCAACACTCAATCTGTTGCTTTTAAAGTAGAATACTCAGAATGGCCAGATTTAGATCATCATACTTTATATATAACAGCATCTGGTATTAAAAAGCAATTGCAACCTATAGTTAAAAAGAAAATTTCAGTTTTAGATAAACGACTATATGTTGATTTGGTGCTAAAGAAGCTTAATGAAACGCATGGTGAAATTTCTTTTATAAACATAATTACTATTATTCAAGATGCAAAACAATCGGCTTCAACTATTAAGGAAATCTGAGTTAAGAGAGGCAACAATTGGATTACGAAAGATTTAATTAAGGAAATGGATAACAAGAAAATGTTATATAAAAGAATGAAAATGAATCGAAATGATGCCAAATTTACTTCTGAATGCAGATCCTGGAAGAATAGAGTATGTTCCATGATCAGAATTGCTAAGAAAGACTATGTTAGAAGACAACTTATTTCTGCTGAGGGTGACGTTAGGAGAGTTTGGAAATTCATCAATCAAGAACTCTTGTTAGGCAATAAGATAAACAAATCTAACTCTCTCATCACTGCCAATAATTTCGTTGATCATTTCAGCTCTGTAGGTGAAAAACTTACTGAGGACTTAAAAGTGAAGTTTAGCGTTGACAATTTTTCAAACTCAAAGTCTCTTTTTTTCGAGCCTACTGATCCTGATGAAGTATTTGCCATAATTAGCTCATTGAAGAATTCTTCACCTGGAACTTATGGAATAACTTCCGAAAACTTGAAATTAGTCGCTACTCAGATTTCACCTTATATTTCTGCAATCATTAACAATCACATTAGCAAAGGTGAATTCCCTATAGAGCTGAAAGATACCATGATTGTCCCTATTGATAAATCAGGTGAAGATTTAGATCCTTCTAATTAGAGACCAATCGCTCTAACAAGTTCGTTTAGCAAAATTTTCGAAAAAATTATCAACAAAAGACTAGTCAAGTTTATAGAAAATAGTGTAGGATTTGATACACATCAATATGGTTTTTTACAAAAAAGTAACACAACATCAGCAATAACAGATGCCTTACAATTTATTAATTATGAACTTGATTCGAATAAATATGTGGCTCCACTGTTTATTGATTTAGCGAAGGCCTTTGATACAATTAATCATATCACTTTGTTAGAAAACCTAAGCGAACTTGGAATAAGAGGCTTGGCACTGGCGTTAATTGATAGTTTTCTAAAAGATAGAAAAATCCTGGTTAGGTTTAATGATGTAATAAGTAAGCAACGAGTAGTGAACATTGGTGTTCCTCAAGGGTCAATTCTGGGGCCAACTTTATTTTTACTCGATATTTATAATTTATATTTCTCTGGTCTTACTGGAAAATATATTATTTATGCTGATGATACCCTTTTACTATTCTCTGCTAACTCTGCTGAACTTTTAGAGCGACAAATAAATAATGATTTAATTGTTTATGGATCCTGACTTTTGGGAAACAGGCTTACAATCAATACCTCTAAAACTAGTTACATGGTATTCAAGCAGATAAATAAGAGTGAGATCTGCCTTAACATCAGAATACATGGAGCGGAGATACAAAGAGTGGCTAGATCTAAATACTTAGGACTAATTATTGATGATAGGTTATCTTGGTCCCCTCACATAAGTAATGTGAAATCTAAGTTGGTTTTCTGGGTTAGGCTGTTCAGAATGAAATATTACTTGGATTTAGACCTGAAAATATGATCTACAACTCTTTTGTGCTGCCTAAGATTACCTATGGTATATTGAATTGGAGTCAAACTTCAGAGATGAATATTGACGCAATTCATAGAATACTCAATAGGATAGTTAAGGCAGTGCATTGACTTGATAGGATGACTCCAAGTGATATACTATACATACAAACAAATAAATTCATTGTAAGGGATATTATATTTATGGAAAAAGCTAAGATAATATATAAAATACTCAATGACAATATAGAATCTTCTATATTTCCAATGAGACACTGTGATTATCACAGCTATCACAAAAGATTTAAAGATAATCTCAGGCTTGATATCTCTAGAACGAATAGAAAACATAAAGATCCTATTAGATTAGCTATGGAAATCTTTAACAATTTACCTAACTCTTTGAAGAATGCTAGATCTATTCCCGTCTTTAAAAGGCTGGTGAAGAATCACATTAGAACCATGTAAAGTAAATCTCGTACTATTTACTACTAGTTTTTTACCTGATTGCTGAGTTTTTTTTCTTTTTTTAAATTTAATAAAAAATTGTCTTTTGCATCCCTAATACCAGCACTCCGTTGCTGTCTGGGAGGCAGTCTTTCTTGTTTTGTTTTCTTCTTAAAAATCCTTTAATTTATCTTTTTATATTATAAAAGAGCTTCTTCTTCTTCTTTGCATGTTTTCTTTTATTTTTCATCTTTTCCACTTACTTCCCATCAACGAACTCTATCTTACTTTCTTTATTCTCCATTTATCCTATTTATGTTTTCTTTTTAATTATTTTATAATTTAATTTCAATTTAAATGTGTCGAGAGTGTGGTTTGGGATTCCTTTCCTATCCTATTCCCTTTCGGGGGATGATGATAATTTTAATTGCTTGTTTCTTGACTTGCTAGGAAGAAGAGGCTCTGCAAGGAAGCTAACCCCATTATGTTGTTGTGTTAAATGATAAATCCTAGCACACACAATGTTTTCTCTACTTTTCGGTAACTAGCGAATGAACCATTATTCATTTTGAAACTTTATTTTAACGAAAACTAAGGCGAATGGTGATCGTACGACTGAACGCATTCATTTCCGGCCGCCGGTTCAAGGTCGTTTTCACTTGAATGCCAGTACACAGGTTGGTAGTTTTCCTCAATCCCTTGAGGCCGCGTATGTTTGTGCATTTAAATTTCTTATTTTGAATTCTTTGCACTCACACCACACTTCTACAACCCAAAATTCAAATTTGAACATTCATTAAAACCTAAACGCATGCGATTAAATTCGAAGGGCCAAAATGTCGTGACAGAAATTCCTGTTTTATTTTAAATGTAGTTGCACTAATAATAATATTTTTTAGCTTATGTATTTTGGCGTACTTTTAATTTCCTCGTTCATTGATAGAAAGCCCAGTGATTCTAAACAAACAAAAAAACTCTAGCGCACCTGAATCGCTAGAAACACTAATGTTCGAAGAACAGTAGAAGAATCGTGCAGATTTTAAGTGCAAACTCTACCACACGACCTGCTTATTACAGCCAAACTGTTTCAAACGCCACGTTTTACTTTGGTCTCAAGAATGCATTCTAACTCATATGGTGGAAAGGTTTCAGATATTACCACTGGCATGAATTTCAAAGTATATGAGAGCAAAACACGGGCTAATTATATTCGTCATCAGTTGCTTATTTAACAAAACTTTGAAAGCAGCATCTCATATAACATCAATGAAGAAAATGCTGTAATTGAAGTTGATGTTCGGGGCTGCGATCCGAAAACTTTGCAGAACTTTGGGAATTGAAACATTGGTTATTTATTTTCATTGTAAATGTTTCCGGTATGAATACTAACTGTAAGCATTTATTGATACAAAAGTAGCACAACCGACTCGTGCTGGCAACCTTTTGCCATTATCAAAGCCAAAAATATATCACATCTGCTTCACGTTGTTATATTAAATTCGAAGTTATAGGAGTATAAAGAAATTTAGGGTTACCTGCAGCGAGTTTTTTCAAATAACCGAAAACTTAATATTTGCTGTTTATTGTCACTACAATATCATTGCCATTTGAAAATTTTACGATAAAATCGTTTAAGGGGCTAGTCCACTGTTAAACTGCTCCAAATGAACTTTTTTTTTTAAACAGCTACCTAAAAAAAAACTATTCAAGACATCGATTTGAAATGTGACATTTATCTTTCTATCTCTTTATTGAAGTTTAAAGTTAACATTTTTATTGGAAAAATTTATAAAAAAACCAAATGGCGACCGCCCCAATGAATCGCCGCAGCACCGCCGAAAAAAAAGGAAATTTCATTAGTTTTAAATATAAAGGACTGCACGGGCCTAAATTTAGAGCCCTAAAGCGTTTAAAAAAAATTTGGTATGCTTTTGAACATTGGTTATCCAGTTTTTCGCGTTTTTTCAATCAAAAAATGTTTCCCAAATCGTCAAAAAAAATTTTTTTGTTCTAAATTTAGGCCCGTGCAGTCCTTTATACTCAAACCTAATGAAATATTTTTAGTAATTTGTTCGCAGGTGCTTATTTTGTCCAGGAATTTACGAGGCGCAATTTGCTTTTTTTTTCGGCGGTGCTGCGGCAGTCCATTGGGGCGGTCGCCATTTTGCTTTCTAATAATTTTTTCCAATGACACTGTTAACTTAGAACTTCAGTAAAGATGTATGTAAAATTTCAAATCGATATCTTGAATAGTTTTTTTTTTTTGGTAGCTGTTTAAAAAAAAGTTCATTTGGAGCAGTTTAACAGTGGACTAACCCCTTAATAAAGATATTGCAAATAAACACAAAACCAACAATAGCTGGCAACCCTATGGTGGCCTTTCAACCAGATTCGGCCTGAATAATGCCTATAATAGGTTCCATTGATTATATGAAATTCGTATTGATTTCATGACTGCACTGGAAGTTATAGGGCGAATAGCTTTATTTTCCTGACCGAATTTTCGAAAAAAAGTCACAAAAACTACCATAGCTGGCAGCACCAATGGAATTTTTCAATTAAATTTCTGTCAAACGTGACTTAGAGAAAGGTTCAGCTGCTGTGTCAATTTTATGAAAATCTGGTAACTGAATCAGAATTCATAGGGCAAATAGCAGTTTTTTTTTTCTTTGCTATTTTTCAAGATGGCACCACTGGCACAGTGTTGCCCACAATTCAAAATCGCTTCTATCAGAGCTGGTCCTACTTAAGTCCAATGTATTCTGTAAATTTCAATTGCATCTGATTATTGCTTCGTGAGTTCCCGTGAACAGAAGTTTTTGATGCTAAAAATATGGGTCAGTTGGGAAAGGGTTACCGTTCTTGTCCGGCAAGAAATTTCCAAAGTTTTACTTTGACTGTGTAGACAAAGCATAAGATTTGTATACAAGTTGGTTTTCATTGTAAGAAACGGCCATTTTATTAGGAGACTCGATGGTTTGAATGTTTTCACTTTCAGCGTCTGCCGTAGCTAAAGGGTTGCCAGCACGATCATCATAAACTATGCAAATGTGCAACTTAACAACATTAATATGTCCTGTTAGTTTCATAATGATTTGATTATCAACTAAAAAGTTATCGCAATTCGAAAATTTTCAAATTTTCCCAATCTCATTTTAGGCCCCTAGCACACACATAGGGTTAAAAATTCCAAAAACATTATCATATTCACATTTAAAACACGTTCAGAATACATCACATAAACGTTATTTTTGCAAAAGTTATTTTCTGACAGAAAAATAGGTATATTTAAAATATCACTTAAATGGCCACCGGCGCCAAAGGGTTAAAGATTATCAACTTTTTGTGAGACCTGGTACTATTCTGCATATACGCCAATGTTGGCTACATCCTAAATACATTACGAGCAAGTTTATATCTGTTTCTAATTGATACTACCGTTTTGTTTGGTATCCATAATTTAAGCTTCTTATGTCTGCAGCTTGGTTTTTACTTAGTTTCCTAGGCAAGAATAGAGTAATGTCAAAAGAGATTCGATATGTAATCGCATGTAATTTCTAATTTAGATATGTTATTTCAAATTCAGTGAAATTCAATACTATTATCTACATGAAATTTCTTTTGAACTACAAGGAATCAAATCAAATTTATTGAAAGAAAAAAAAAATTAGAGACAGTATGAAATGCAAATCTAAAGCGAATTAGCTGTTTTAAGATGGCAACCATAAAATATTCAGACTTATTATGGTTGCCGGATTCCATTGCATCATCTGGATTGAAAGTTTTTCATGTATCATTTTGTTTTGAAATGCAGAAGGTAATTTACATTCTTGAATGCTAAATTTGTGTTTATGTTATCATGTCAACCAACAAATTGACTTTAACAAAAAAAAAATGATGTCGAAAAATTCGAGCCTATCCGTGTATCCCTTTTTCCCAGAGATACTGCATTCAATCTCAAGATACAATTGCATTGTTCGAAGCTACTTGAGCTGAAGTGTCGTCTACTTACGTACAAACATTTCTTTGATTGACGGAGTGTTCGATTTTTGTGAACGCATGCAGTACTGTAGTTGAATAAAACATGAGGCATGATTTATACATCTAATTTTTTTCTATGTTAAGGGTGTCAGACAGAACCATCATCCTAGCCATTGTCGTCAGTATGCATGATATTTTGCGTTCCGTTCCATCGAAGGAAACCTATTTCCTATTTCCCTAAATAAAACAGAAAAACATTTATATGTATATATTCGAACAGTTCGTTTAGACATTTTGATGAAAATTATTAGATACAACTGACCAGAATAGATTTAATGCTTTTATTATTTGACATTTCTACACTAATTAGATTACAATTGAAACACCCATTGTTAATTTCAATATGACTCTGGATGTAACTTCAGTTAATTTGAGAGTAAGGTTATGTTTGAAATTACCGTTATAAGCGGGCTTTCAGCAATGTCAAGGCACGACATAAATTTACGTTCGTGTTGTGTGTACTTGATGCCAATGATTTTGTCAATCAGACGAGTTGACGTGTGTCAGACGATGGTATCTTGAGCGGGAGCTGAAGCCATTTATTTTGCACCCTTTTGCGATTTGCACTTTTATTTGTTCTAAACTGGCGTGTTATATGCGATAATTGGTAAAACTACAGTTTTGTGAAGAAGTGATTGGTTCTATTGAGACAAAGCTGAAAGCGATTCATTTTCCCTCTAGAAATTCGGAGTGGGAATAAAGCATTACAATATGAAACATATGGAAAGAGGTAGCGATGCTAGTAAAAGAAGAAGAGCATCTAAGAATGAAACCGGACGGACGAGAGGCCTTGGCGGTTATATAGGCAATGTGCAGGTCAAATTTGAGCTTTGGATCAAAGTACACACCAATATCCTTAAAATAATCCACGGCCGTAATGGAAGATCCGTAAAGAGTATAGGAATATATTAAGGTTGACATTTTATACGAGTAGGACATTTGATGACATTTGGATATGTTCAAAGTAAGTGAATTTTTAGAGCAGCAGTCGCTCAGAGTACAGAGATCGTTTTAGAGTTGGATGCAGTTGTTGGTAGATTCAATTACGTTGAAAATCTTGGAGTCGTCAGCAAACAAGAGGCAGGACGAACCAATAAAGGAAGAAAGATCATTTATAAAGACTAGGAATAATAATGGACCGAGAATGGAGCCCTGAGGAACACCGGAAAGCGAATAGAAAAGGAAAGAGATGAAGGATTGGACAGATACAGCACAAGAACGACCACCAAAAACATAGGATGAAAACCAAGACAAAAGTAGAACCGACACCCCATGACGAAGCTTTGCAAGAAGAATTCGGTGATCAACAGAATGAAAAGCTTTTGAGAAGTCGGTATATACCACATCCACTTATTTCTGTTGGTCTAAGGCAGAAGCAACCAAGGTAGTAAAAGATATAAGATTAGAAGTGGGCGATTTACCTTTAACAAAACCATGCTGTTCCGGAGCAAGAAAGGGATGGAGGAGAGGAAGCAGCCTGTTGTATACCACTCTTTCAAAAACTTTTCCAAAACAAGGAAGGAGGGAAATTGGACGGTAGTTGGAAACACACCTTGGGTCTCCAGACTTGTGGATGGGGGAAATATAAGCAGATTTCGAACTGGCGGGAAAGGAGCCGGAGGAAGGGCTAAGGTTAACTATAATAGACAAAGAAGCAAATAAGGACGATGATAGTGATTTGGCCAATAGGTTAGGGATACCATCAGAACCACAACCGACATATACATCAAGACACTCGAGCAAGGATTCAATTTCTAGACGATTGCTGTAAATGATAGATAGGGAAGATGAAGCAGCATGGGGAATTTCGCAAGGCAAGATATGATTATGTTGAGAAAAGAAGGAAGAAAAATATTTTACGAAGAGGAATCGGCAAAAAGATGGGAACTTTTGAGGGAACGGACATACGACCAAAAGGGTTTTTTGATGATTAGAACAGATAGAGGACTCAATGCTGGAAAAGTAATGTCGGATAGCTTGATTGACGGCAATTTTGGCAGAAGATCAAAGCCTCGAAAATTCGAGGAAGTCATCATGAGAGTCTGTATATCTAAATCTTTCAGAGCAGACGCCACATCACGACGAAACCAAGGAGCGTCATTCGGCTTGCGAGGACGTCTGGAAGGAGTCAAACGGAAGATAAGGTTGGATAGGAAGTTGTGGAATTTTATGGCAAGCTCATTGACAGTGAGGCCGCGAGAAAAGGAGAATCAGCTAAGCGAGTTCATTTCAGTTATCATACCAACAAAGTCAGCTTTTTGGAAGTTAAAGCGCATGGCTCGAGAAGGAGCTCTAAAGGTCTGAAGATCAACATGAAGTGCGGCTGAGAGAGGGAGATGATGTAAGTCAGCTTGAATATAGAGGAAGAAGGCGGTATGAACACTGATATTATGAGAGATAATATTAGATAGAACGGAGTCTAGTATTTTGTTATTTACATTGGGAACACAGTTTAATTGGGAGAGTGAACACAAAGATAGAAAGGATGAGATTATCAAGGAAATATTGCCGGATGAGATTATTGAAAAAAAGTTATGATTCCATACCAGGTTCGGTAAGTTGATATCACCACATATTAAAGATAAGGCAGAATGAAAGCTAATGTTAAGGTCAGTGGATAGCTCATCAAAAAATTTACTCCAAACCGCAACTGAGGAATTACAAGGAACATATACTGAAAAAACAATGAGAACTTTTGTGGGAGCAATGGTAACGCACACAGCAATACATTCAATAGGAGGGGAAGGAGAAAAATCCATACAGAGTGGTCATTGAAGAGACCTGTGAACTGCAACTAACACACCACCGCCATCGCTTCTACCTAATGTAACTCGATCACGATCACGGCGGAAGACTGTATGAAATGGGAACAGTTCGTTATTGTAAATATCTACTGTTGACCATGTTTCGGTTGAAAACAGGTTACATAATCAGAAGAAAGAGTAGAGGAGAGATTCAGCGTGCTCAGCTTAGTCCTAAGTCTACGAACGTTCTGGTAGTATACATGAATTGGATTGATCTTATTAATTTCGAAAGTTCTGATTCCATTGGTTCTGATTCCTTTTAAGCACACATTGTCATCTGGGGCTAGGGTTTTTACGTTATGCAGAGCTTTGATTTTGTTGGATGAACTTTTTACGAGGTCTCCTGCTGAGTCCCTTAAACAGTACTTCAGATGGCCAGAAGTCTTTGTGAAGCAGAAGATCAGTGCCAGCAGTTACCGTTATTTTGAACGGTGCGATTTCCTGGTGTTTTAGTTTCTTACAGAGAAGCAGGGGCGGTGAGTGGCCAATTTTGGCAGCTGTGTACTCCATGATTCTTTCTGCTGAAGTATTGTATGCGAAACGCGCGACAGCTACATGTAAAGATGGCGAAGCAACAACTAGGCGCGATAGAGTGCGACCAAGTTGAGAAGGCTGAGGAAGTCCTATTGAAGGTCCAGGTTGAACTGTAGTCGGTGCATGATCCGATAGCAAAGATTCGGAAGATAAAGCAATAAAAACAGCATCAGCATCTCTAGCGGAAATATCGCGTTGTGGGACTGGTGAAGCACGTTTACGTTGAGCTAGAGGCATGGACAATGGATTAGTTTGCGCTTGTGAACTCGGATAATTAATTTGACGAAGATCGACTGGTGGTACCCATTCCGTCGCTGTAAGAACAGGCCGAGCTTGAATGTTAGGCTGCAGCAGCTGGGCCTGAGTTGAATGCAATTGCTTTGGGCTGCGAGTGCAAATTCCACCTGGCAGAGGAATTTCAAGAGAAACAGGTGAAGGAGGAGGTAAGATCGTAGTCGCTTTACAGATGGTCAGCATATCTTCCGAATAAGACGTAAATGGACGCTCTGTTAACGCGAATTTAAGGAGCTTTTCGGTATCCTTGCGGGAATCATCAAGCTGCTTATTTAGGTTTAAAGTGCATTTTTGTTTGGCAGTTTCGCACTGTCTATAAAAAGCCACTCGTCTTTAATTATTCGTTCCAGGGTGTGGCCTACTGTGCATTGATTCGCATTGTGATATTTTTGAAAAGTAGTTTCTCCGATCATCTCTACCTTCTCTTGAGGTGAGACAACGAGCTGTTTGTCGATATTTAATGTTGAAATAGTCTGGTACCGTTTACGTAAAGACTTTGTTAGATTCCCGAATGGTTTGAATGCCTTGTTTAAGTACTTGATTTTTTTTATTTCATTCTTTATTATGCCAGTCGAAATGCTTTTGCCGGACTTCTTTGTTGAGACCGGCCAGACTTCTATCCCAACAACTGAAAAAAATACGTTGAAAACGATTGGAAAGGCCTTGACCCTAGCTTTATAATTTTGTATATTTACGAGAAAAATGTAATATATACATATATAAATATTCTACATTCCACCATTATCTGGGGCAAAACAGGATAGAGTAGGCTCATATATGTTTTCTTATAATATATAGGGTGATTTATTATGAGTTTTGGTTCTTAATCTCAAATAAAAGGCATGAAGTTTAATTCTATGGTAAAAATTGTATTGTGAGTCGAAAGAAAACAATCTATGACATTTACCTTTGAAAGATTATCTCATTTAAATGTTGACCACGACTACGCCGTCAATGGTCCATCCTGACGGTCCAATTTCGGACGACGCGTTCCAGCATAGTGACCGGTATCTCGCGAATGACACGAGTAATGTTGGCTTCCAAAGCGTCGATTGAGGCTGGCTTATCCCTGAAGACCAGCGATTTCGTGTAACCCCAAAGCAAATAATCTAAAGGTGTGATATTTACTGGTCCAAAACGTGAAATCAAGTTCTCACCAAAATGATTTCTCAATAAGTCCATTCTTTCTCTCGCTGCATGCGAAGGAGCGCCGTCTTGTTGAAACCAAATTTCACCGATACTACGGGCTTCAATTTCAGGTGGCGAAAAATCCGTTATCATGGTACGATAGCGGTCACCATTGACGGTTAAGTTCTGACCGGACTCATTTTGAAAGAAATATGGACCGATGATTCTACCGGCCTATCATAAACCACACCAAACTGTGCATTTCTAAGGCTGTAATGGTAGCTGTTGAAGCTCTTCAGGTTGTTCATCAGCCCAAATACGGCAATTCTGCTTATTGACGTATCGATTGTGCCGAAAATGCGCCCCGTCACTGAACAAAATTTCGCAATAAAACAGTGAATTTTCATTGAGCTGATTTAGAGCCCATTCACTAAAAAACACGACCCAAACCTAAGTCGCCCGGCTTTCCACACTGAAAAAAACACATGGCGCCAGACGCCATAATACATATTCGATTTGGGGATTGTGATAAAATATACCGCCACACGCCATAGTAAATGGCGAAAAGTACATAGGAGCAGACGCTATGCTTATAGCCTTCCACGCCATGTACTATAGTCCTCCAAGCCATGTAATATGGTACTCCACGCCATGTACATGGCGTGGAGGACTATAGTACATGGCGTGGAAGACTATAATGCATGGCGTGGAGTACTATAATACATGGCGTGGAGGACTATAGTACATGGCGTGGAGAGCTATAAGCATAGCGTCTGCTCCTGTTACCTTTTCCCCATGCACTATTTTTATCACCACGTACTATTTTTATCGCCATATTTTATCACAATCCCGAAAGGTGCCAAAAATCTACAAATTATGGCGTCTGACGCTATGTGTTTTGTAATTGTAGTGTCTTGCATTCGAAGTCAATGTTTGAACTATTATGGGAATCTAAATAACTTATTCTTTTTGAATTCTCACTTCTATTGATGTTACTCAAATGTCACTTGCTGACATTTATACTTCCGCTATAGCTATAATTGAAGACATAACTGAAGCCATATTACATGGCTCACGGCACTATGTAATATAGCGTGCCGGGCCATAATTTCTGCGCCATGTAATTATGGTGCGGGGAGCCATACAGCATAGCTCAGGGTACTATGTACATAGCGTGTGGGACCATAATTGCTGCGCCATGTTACACGCGCTATGTAGATTCTGACATTATGGCGCTGGAAGCCATATTGCATAGCTAGGACCATAAATAATGCGCTATGTTACATAGCTCTGGGCGCCATGTGGATTTTTTTCAGTGCATGATGATTTGTCAAACAATACTGAATACAAAATTACATTACAGTTTGACAGGAGTCACGCGTGATCTGTCAAAAAAAGCCTATTGAAAATCAAACCTCATAATGAATCACCCTGTATATATACATATGCATATTTATATTTATATATACATATATGAATATATATATATATATATATATATATATATATATATATATATATATATATAAATATATATATGTATATATATATATATATATATATATATATATATATATATATATATATATATACATATATATATATTTATGAATATATTTATATATATATATATATATATATATTTATTTATAAATATATTTATATATATATATATATATATATATATATATATATGTATATATATATAAATATATATATATATTTATTTTTTTTATAAATATATATATATATATATTTTTTATAAATATATATATATATATATTTATTTATAAATATATTTATATATATATATATATATATATATATATATATATATATATATATATACATATATATATATATATATATATATATATATATATATATATATATATATATATATATATATATATATATATATATAGTTGGCAGCTTTAAAAAAAATATCTTTCAGACCGATTTTTTCTTTCAAGAGCTTGATGGCCACCATTCAGATGAAACGGGCTCTGGTGAAGGTGAAAATTCAAACACAGGATCAAATATAATTATAACAGATGATGACCAAGCACGTTTACGTCTAAAAAGGAAATTGCAAAGAAACCGAACATCATTTACAAATGATCAAATAGACAGTTTAGAAAAAGGTTAGTAGCTTCTTAATTGATTAGTTGATCTGATTAGTGGTATTGTATGTATATCTGAATGTATAATATTTAAATAATATTTAATTTTATATGGTGAACTGAAAAACCGAATCTATGACTAATTTTGCTTTGTTTGTGTATCAGAATTTGAGCGGACTCATTATCCGGATGTTTTTGCGCGAGAGCGTTTAGCTGCTAAAATTGGTCTGCCCGAAGCACGAATCCAGGTATGGTTTTCTAATCGCCGCGCGAAATGGCGTCGCGAGGAGAAATTACGTAATCAGCGATGCACCTCGAATCCTTCAAGTGACGGCACAAGCGTTGTTACCGCAAATCACGGTAGTGGTGAATCGGGCGCTGGTGTCAGTAGAAGCAATGGCAGTTCTTCTATATGTCCTGGAGGTACTTGTTAAATTGCATCATGTATGTTTCTGCGAATTATCAAATAATCAATTTTCGCAAAAGCACTATGAACAATGCATGCATCAAGCTTAATGGTCTGGGCGAAATGCCTCTTGCAATTGCATGATCCCAAATTCTGGCAGTAGTGATTTTTAATTTGTTTCTGATTCAATTTCAATTTTGGTTTGCTTGGGTCTTTCAACAGTTGGAACGAACTCAAGCGCATCCACTTTGGCTTCTTCTTCGTTACCGGTTGTAGGTGCTGACATTCAATCAAACACTGCCAGCCTTTTGGGGGCAGGAATCGCAAGCCATCACCACCATCATCACAATATTCCCAGTATATCTTCACTTTCACCACGTTTGAATTTAAACAGCAGCTTCAGTTCATCAATGGCCAGTATATATCCATCAGTTCATCATCCTCCGATTCCAATGAGTGATTCATACAGGTAAACTGACTTAAAGTATCATTGTCATTGTATAGCTGCATCAAATAATTTAATGTATCTGCTGTGCAAACCATTAGAGTGCTAACGATATTTGTCGAAACTCTTATTTTTTAAAGCCCTATGACGTCTATGGCATCATTTTCCCATCCTTCGGTCACATCCATACCATCATCGCCCAATATTGGTCTGGTTCCCGCAGGAACAAGTGGTGTAGGATGTTTACAGCAACACCGAAACCTTTCATCTCCTTCGCCATACCAATGCCATATGACATCTCGGAACTCGCTAACGTCTATTGCCGGATCACTGTCGGGGGGCATTAGTTCAGCTTTGGGCCATCATACAGCGCCCGGTGGTACGACACCAGTCGGAGGTGCAGCTCATGCTCATGGAAATTACGATTCCTTAAACTTGGGACAATATGGACCTCCACTGCCATCTGGACCGGGATCATTCCCTGCATCAGGTACTTCAGCACGCCATTCACCTTGCGGCCCACATCAAACATACCAAATGATCAATAATAGTGCGTGTGCTTATTCGAGCAACAACAGTGGTGCAGGTAAGTTATGTCACGTCATGCAAAAATAAACAAAATGAAAGTTTAGTAAATTCATAAACGCCAAATAGCTTGCACCATTTTGCTTTATTATTGAGAAGTTTACACAAGGTTTCATCATTAAAATATTCAAATTTTCTCCCAATATTAAGTGGCCTTTTTATGGCGTTCTCTACTAACATTTGGAAATCTTTCTTCGCACCACAATATTTTAATCAAATCATTTTTAACACCTCAAAAGGTTTGGGGAGAGAATTTCAAAGGGCTCTATGAACACTTCTGTGAGTCATAGAAAAAATTCTGGGAACTTTGAAAAAATCAAAAGACTACGAAAATATTTGAGTCTTAGAAAAAATCCTGGGAGCATAGCGAAAATCAAAGGGCTCTAGGAAAACTTCTGTGAGTCTTAGAAAAATTCATGGGAGCTTAGAAAAAATCAAGGGACTCTAGAAAAACATCTGAGAGTCTTAGGAAAAATCCTGGAAGCATAGAAAAAATTAAAGGGCTCTAGGAAAACATTTGAGAGTCTTAGAAAAAATTCTGGGGGCATAGAAAAATCAAAGGACTCTAGAAAAACATCTGAGAGTCTTAGGAAAATTCATGGGAGCATAGAAAAATCAAAGGGTTCTATGAACACTTCTGTGAGTCTTAGGAAAAATCCTGGGAACTTTCAAAAAATCAAGGGACTCTAGACAAACATTTTAGAGTCAGAAAAAATCCTGGGAGCATAGCGAAAACCAAAGGGCTCTAGAAAAATTTCTGTGAGTCATAGAAAAAATTCTGGGAGCTTAGAAAAAATCAAAGGACTCTAGAAAAACATCTGAGAGTCTTAGGAAAATTCATGGGAGCATAGAAAAAATCAAAGGGCTCTAGAAAACTTCTGGGAGTCTTAGAGAAAATCCTGGGTACTTAGAAAAAATCAAAGGATTCTATAAAAACATCTGAGTCTTAGAAAAAATCCTGGGAGCATAGCAAAAATCAAAGGGCTCTAGGAAAACTTCTGTGAGCCTTAGAAAAATTCATGGGAGCAGTGAAAAAACCAAAAGGCTCTAGGAAAACTTCTGTGAATCTTAGAAAAAATCCTGGGAGCTAAGAAAAAATGAAAGGACTCTAGAAAAACATCTAGGAGTCTTAGAAAAAATCATGGGAGCTTAGAAAAAATTAAAGGACTCTAGAAAAACATTTGAGAGTCTTAAAAAAAATCCTGGGAGCATTGAAAAATCAAAGGGCTCTATGAACACTTCTGTGAGTCTTAGAAAAAATCCTGGGAACTTTGAAAAAATCAAAGGTCTCTAGAAAAACATTTGAGAGTCTTAGAAAAAATATTGGGAACATAGAAAAAAATCAAAGGACTCTAGAAAAACATCTAAGAGTCTTAGAAAAAATCTAGGGAGCTTAGAAAAAATCAAAGGACTCTAGAAAAAATTTTGGGAATCTTGGGAAAGTTCATGGGAGCAGTGAAAAAACCAAAAAGCTCTAGGAAAACTTCTGTGAATCTTAGAAAAAATCCTGGGAACTTAGAAAAAATCAAGGGACTCTAGAAAAACATCTGAGAGTCTTAGGAAAATTCATGGGAGCATAGAAAAATCAAAGGGCTCTATGAACACTTCTTTGAGTCTTAGGAAAAATCCTGGGAACTTTCAAAAAATCAAGGGACTCTAGACAAACATTTTAGAGTCAGAAAAAATCCTGGGAGCATAGCGAAAACCAAAGGGCTCTAGAAAAATTTTTGTGAGCTTAGACAAAATCAAAGGACTCTAGAAAAACATCTGAGAGTCTTAGGAAAATTCATGGGAGCATAGAAAAAATCAAAGGGCCCTAGGAAAACTTTTGAGGGTCCTAGAAAAAAATCCTGGGAGCATAGCAAAAATCAAAGGGCTCTAGGAAAACTTCTGTGAGTCTTAGAAAAAATCCTGGTAACTTAGAAAAAATCAAAGGATTCTAGAAAAACATCTGAGAGTCCCAGTGAAAAATCTAGGGAGCTAAGAAAAAATCAAAGGACTCTAGAAAAACTTTTGGGAATCTTAGAAAAATTCATGGGAGCAATGAAACAACCAAAAGGCCCTAGGAAAACTTCTGCGAATCTTAGAAAAAATCATGAGAGCTTAGAAAAAATCAAAGGACTCTAGAAAAACATCTGAGAGTCTTAGGAAAATTCATGGGAGCATAGAAAAAATCAAAGGGCTCTAGTAAACTTCTGGGAGTCTTAGAGAAAATCCTGGGTACTTAGAAAAAATCAAAGGATTCTAGAAAAACATCTGAGTCTTAGAAAAAATCCTGGGAGCATAGCAAAAATCAAAGGGCTCTAGGAAAACTTCTGTGAGTCTTAGAAAAATTCATGGGAGCAGTGAAAAAACCAAAAGGCTCTAGGAAAACTTCTGTGAATCTTAGAAAAAATCCTGGGAGCTAAGAAATAATGAAAGGACTCTAGAAAAACATCTAGGAGTCTTAGAAAAAATCCTGGGAGCTTATAAAAAATTAAAGGACTCTAGAAAAACATTTGAGAGTCTTAGAAAAAATCCTGGGAGCATTGAAAAATCAAAGGGCTCTATGAACACTTCTGTGAGTCTTAGAAAAAATCCTGGGAACTTTGAAAAAATCAAAGGTCTCTAGAAAAACATTTGAGAGTCTTAGAAAAAATCCTGGGAGCATAGCAAAAATTAAAGGGCTCTAGGAAAATTTCTGAAAGTCCTAGGGAAAAATCTAGGGAGCTAAGAAAAAATCAAAGGACTCTAGAAAAAATTTTGGGAATCTTGGGAAAGTTCATGGGAGCAGTGAAAAAACCAAAAAGCTCTAGGAAAACTTCTGTGAATCTTAGAAAAAATCCTGGGAACTTTGAAAAAGTCAAAGGAATCTAGAAAAACATCTAAGATTCTTAGAAAAAATCCTGGGAGCTTAGAAAAAATCAAAGGAATCTGGAAAAACATCTGAAAGTGTTCGAGAAAATCTTGGGAGCATAGAAAAAATCAAAGGACTCTAGAAAAACATCTGAGAGTCTTAGGAAAATTCATGGGAGCATATAAAAATCAAAGGGCTCTAGGAAAACTTCTGTGAGTCTTAGAAAAAATTATGGGAACTTTAGAAAAATCAAAGGACTTTAGAAAAACATCTAAGAGTCTTAGGAAAAATCTTGGGAGCTTAGAAAAAATCAAAGAACTCTAGAAAAACACCTGAGAGTCTTAGGAACATTCATGGGAGCATAGAAAAAAATGAAAGGTTTCTTGGAAAACTTCTGTGAGTCCTAGAAAAAAACCATGGGAGCTTAGGAAAAATCAAAGGGCTCCAGGAAAACTTCAGTGAGTCTTATAAAAAAATCCCGGGAGCTTAGAAAAATCAAAGGACGCTGGAAAAACATCTGAGAGTGTTCGAAAAACTCTTCGGAGCATAGAAAAAAATCAAAGGGCTCTAGAAAAACATCTGAGAGTCTCAAAAAAAATCCTGAGATCTTAGAAAAAATCAAAATACTCTAGAAAAACATCTAAGAGTCTTAGAAAACATCCTGGGAGCTTAGAAAAAATCAAAGGAATCTAGAAAAATATCTAAGAGTCTTAAAAAAAATCCTGGGAGCTTAAAAAAAATCAAATGACTCTAGAAAAACATCCAAGAGTCTTAGAAAAAATTCTGGAAGCTCAGGAAAACTCAAAGAACTCTAGAAAAACATGAGAGTCTTAGGAAAATTAATCGGAGCATAGAAAAATCAAAGGACTCTATAATAACATCTGAGAATCTTAGGAAAAATCCTTGGAGCTTAGAAAAAATCAAAGGACTCTACGAAAACTTCTGTCAGTCCTAAAAAAAAAAATTATGGGAGCTTAGAGGAAATCAAGAGCCTCTTGAAAAACTTCTGAGAATCTCAGGAAAATTCACGGGAATTTCTGAAGTAGATTTGTCGATTTTTAGTAGTCATGATAATATAAAAGAAGAATAATGTTAGTGAATATTGACCAAATTAATCAAAATTTGAAGTTATTGCGTCTCGTTTTAGCTTGTTAATTGATTTAATGTGCTTTCTCATCTGCCCAAAAACACAAAAACCAGAGATTTTACTTAAAACTGACAGAAAAAAATATTTTGAAATATATAGAAATGATTCGAATTTGCGTCAATTCGTCAAAACTAGCTTTTTTTCTATTCTCATCCGAACATTTTTCCACGATTATTCTGTTTCAGGCTTAATTTCACCTGGGGTTTCAGTTCCAATTGCTGTCCCCGGCCAACCACCAGACTTGCCGTCGCAATATTGGCCTCGACTTCAGTGATATTGGTGTTAACTTACGGAGAGAAGGTGCATTTATAAATATAAACGATTTTTTTCTTTTTTCGTTTTACAATTTCGTCTGGATTGTGTTACCAATCATACGCCCGCAACAAATTACGAAAGATTTTAAAAGCACAATAATAACCGTTAAGCATCAAAGGTTTTAGATTTCATGCTCTAACAGGAATTTGAGAAAATTTAGGTAAATCAGATTTGTGTTGGCTATATAGTAAAATGTGGCGAATGGTTCTTTAAATGAATTTCATTTCATTTTTATTCTTGGGATTTATATTAAATAGAAAAATATCGTATTCTATTCGCAATTACGACACTTTCTGTACATAGTTTATGGAACCAGGTTTGAAAAGATAAAATACTTTTTTTTTTTAGTCAATCATATATTATCAATGGTTGTCTAGATGTGTCTAAAAATGTGATTGTTTTTATATCCAATTATAGAAAGATTGTGAGATTGTATTTTATCATATTAATAGGAATAGCATGTATAAATGATATAAAATTAACTTAATAGAGCAAAGATTACCGTGAAAAATTCTACATACATATTAATTTAGCGTATATATGATTAATAAAGGAAAACCTGTGCATATCTACACAAGTAACTTTTATACAAGTCCGAAATATTGAAGCAAATCAACATTTTTGAAATCAATTTCAAGCACACATAATTTTTTTTTTTTTAAAAAAAACCTTTACACCCTATTCCTTCGAATCACCTGTCTGATGATTTGCTTTTATGAGGCTTCATGTAATTGCGGCATATAATAATAAAAGTATTTGGATTCAATCTATTTCGCGTCTATGCCCAAAAACTGAACTTTTTATTTTTTTAGATTAAAGAGCCTGTCAAGAGCCTGCCTGCTTTAAGATAAATGGCGGTAACTAAAACACAAACAAAAAATTTACAAAGAAATAAACTTAGAGGATTATTAAAAAAAAATTTTACTTCTAACGGTAGTATAAGTAAGTTTATAGCAACACTCATACATAATCGGTAAATATTTCTTATTATTGAGAATGTAACAGCATGCTATGAGTTAAGGTATTGTAAAGAAAAAATATTATGAGTATGAAATACAAACAAACAAAACTATGGTACAGGAGAATTTTCGTCTTTTATTTCGTATGCTATTTATTTACCGGATGCTTATAATTCCAAAAAAAATTTTTTGATGATATCATTTCCTATAGCGCCCATGATGAAAATGCTAAGTGCTGGCAGCACTTTAGCAGCACCGCAGCTCAAAAGTCTGCCTCAAGTGCTCCATGCCGCTAATTTTTTATTCGATAACTATATCGGAAGTTACAGGGTGGAAAATGTGAAATCTATGAAATTTCCAAAACTTGAAGAATTTCAGCACTGTTGGCTTATTTCCATATCCTATGGAAATGGATAATGATTGAATATCGAATTACTTATGTATGTATGTATAGTTTCGCGAAAATAATAACAAAAAAGTCTAGCGCATCAGAACCACTAGAAAACCAATTTTCGAAGAAATTGTCTTTGTGTGACAAGAAAATGTGGAAAGACGTAATACACTTTTTTTGTAGAATCATATCAACCATTTGTTACTCGAAGGAACAAATATCAGTTTCTGACAGCATTTCCTATTACACAAATGATGAAAATGCTCAGTGCTGGCAACATTTATCCAACACAGCAGCAATAAGTCTACCACTACATGCTCGTACTTAATCAGCCTATCCTTTGAATTTCGTTTTCATCGAAGGATATCATTGAAAGTTTCAGCGATTAAGCTATGTCTGGGGTTGCCATCTGAAAAGTTTCCAAACTCGGAAAATTTAAATATCGGTTGCTTATTTTATTGTAAATGCTTTGCTCATGAATACAAAATGGAAGCATCTGTTTGTGCAATATTTATGAATTGTCTGGTGCTGGCTGTTCGATCACAACGTGGAAAAGAAAATGAAAACACTCAGATGATATGTATTACAATTATTCAACTGACATCGTAGTAGCCTGAGCGAATTGTTAAAACTAAAAAATATAGATTTTCTTGATGCCCAGGAGTCAGTTGAATTTTCGAGCGTGCTCACTTCGCATTTTGTTGGAATTCGTATCGCTAATTTTATTATAACTCGGGTCATTTTTTTAAGTTGTATGATTATTATAATTAGGTGTGATTATTCAAGTTGAGTTTTGTTCAATTCATTGTAATGAAGCTATAGAATTCGTATATTGTGTCGATCATCCCAAAGCATTCGACTCAATAAAAAATGAATTTTATGTTGACGACTTGATGTCTGGAGGCCACACTCTGCAAGACGCAATAGACAAACGGCAGGAGATACGCAAGGCGCTACAAAACGGATGTTTCCCACTTCGAAAGTGGGTTAGTAATGATGTTAGAATGTTGAAAGGCCTACCGATTGAGGATATCGAATTGAAACCAACGTTAGATTTAAAATTAGATCAAAAACACAAGTTACTCGGTATAATATGGCACCCTTTTGCATGACCATTTTATTTATTGCATCAAATTGGACGAAGGAACTGCAATATATTCGAAGCGAAAAATATTATCTGACATTGCAAGATTATATGATCCATTGGGATTATTGGCACCTGTTATCGTCAAAGCAAAAATTATTCTGCAGTCACTTTGGCTGCTCGGACTTTACTGGGATGAGCCGTTGACAAATGATATCACTAAATTATGGAGTGAATTTCGAAGTAATCTGAAGACATAAGAAAATTTACGTATACCACGTTGGATTAATTATAGAACTAATTCAAAAATTGAACTACATGGGTTTAGCGATGCTTCATCTAAAGCGTATGCTGCAGCAGTTTACCTTGTTACCCGTAACCAAACCCATACTTATGCACATCTCATTATTTCGAAAACTAAATTAGCTCCTGTCCGACCAGTCTCAATTTCTCGACTAGAACTGTGTGGCGCAGTGCTGGTGGCAAAACTAGTTGCTAAGGTTAAATCATCATTTAAATTACCAATTCTAGAATCTTGGCTTTGGACTGATTCAGAGATTGTATTAGCGTGGTTGAAAGGACATCCAACAAAATGGACTATATTTGTGGCCAATCGCACGACGGAAATTTTCAATTTAGTTGCTAACACACCGTGGCGTCATGTCCCTTCTAAGCAGAACCCAGCTGATTTGGAGTCACGTGGAATTAATATACCTGAGATCTTTAATAACAATCTTTGGTGGAATGGTCCTAATTGGTTGACACAAAGCCAAGACCAATGGCCTATCGCCAACACATATTATTACACTAAGATAGAGAGCAAACGAAATGTAATGGTTAATACTATCAAGAATAATAACTCTGACCTAACAGGCTTTCTGAATAAATTTTCCAGTTTAGCTCGTTTAATAAGGATAACAGCATACTGCAGTTACATGAAAGCAAGCCAAACCAATAGGATATCTGACAACAAATGAATTGGCTCGATCACTCCAGTTTTGGATCAAATATAGTCAGCAAACGGAGTTCGCGTTAGAAATTTCAATTCTACAAAACAAAGAATGTTTAAACAACCATAGTAAGTTACTACGCTTACACCCTTTTCTTGATGGTGACGGAGTTTTAAGAGTTGGCGGACGTTTAACTAATGCATTTGTGGCATATGACGAAAGATTTCCAATCATTTTGCCAAAAAGTAGCAAACTAACTGAACTAATTTCAGTTCAGCAAGTTCATCACACGACATTGCATGGCCAAACACAATTAATGTTGAGCACAATCCGAAAACGTTATTGGATCTTGAATGGACGGAACACTATCAAACGTGAAATTCACAAATGTGTTAAATGTTTTAGAGCTAAACCTTTATTATCGAAGCAACTAATGGGTAGCCTTCCTACGCCAAGAGTAAATGTTTCTAGAGCATTTACACATACAGGCATCGATTATTGTGGACCGTTCGAATACAAGGATAGGCGTGGACGTGGTGAAAGATTACAGAAGGGATATATTTCAATATTCATTTGTTTGGCAGTAAAAGCAATACATATTGAATTTGTTTCTGACCTTACGACTGCAAATTTTTTAGCAGCATTGAAACGGTTCATGGGGCGTCGAGGACTTTGCAACCATCTGTACAGTGACTGTGGATCAAATTTTATTGGAGCCAATGCAGAATTAAAGCGGATTATAGCATCTCACAATAACTGTGCTGCAGAGAGGCTAGCAATGGAAAACATAACGTGGCATTTCAACCCTCCTGCGTCCACACATTTTTGGAGGCCTCTGGGAGGCAGGAGTCAAGTCAGTAAAAGCGCATCTACGACGAGTTGTTAGAGGAGCAGCTCTTACTTTTGAAGAAATGACAACTGTGCTAATAGGAATCGAAGCTTGCCTCAATTCACGCCCACTATGCCCTCTTGCTGACGATCCAATGGACCTTGACGCACTTACACCTGCACATTTCCTCATCCGAGGATCTTTGATCGCAGCACCGGAAGAGAATCTATTGAATGTGAGTGTAAATCATTTGGACCGATGGCAATATGTTCAACGATTAGTACAAATGTTTTGGCGAAGGTGGAAAACTCATTATTTATCACGCTTACAATCGCGTCCTAAGTGGCTCACGGAAGTGAAGGGAACGCGCGTTGGAGACATATGTATATTGAAAGACGATCGGGTAATATGTGTAATATAATCATGTACTAGCACCAGAGCTGCTTCACGTTGTGTTAAACCCACCCTATGAATTTAGTTTCGATTGAATGGCTGCGCTGTAATTTATAGGAGTGAATATATTTTACGGGTTACCAACGTCCAAACTTTTTAAATTTTTGAAACGTAAATATTTGTTGTTAATTGTCATAGCAGGATCATTCCCATTTGGGAATTTTATGGCAACATCGCTCGATAAAGAAATAAAAATAAATTACGAAACTCATCATAGCTGGCAACCCTTTCACGATTTTTCAACGAAATTCCTACAAAACTAGATATCTAAAACTAGATCCACTTGTCACGCGAATTTCGTTTTGATATCGTTACTGCATCGGAAGTTATAGGGGAAAAAACCTTTATTGTCCTTAGCAAATTTGCAATATTTAGGGGACAAAAATTGGCATAGTTGGCGAACCTATACGAATTTTTCAACCAAATTTCTACGAAATTTATCTTAGAGTAAGGTTCATCTACTGCCTATAGGCCAAAAACAAGTTTTTTTTTCTTAGCGATTTTTCCAAATGGCACCACTGCCACAGTGTTGCCCGTATTGCAAAATCACTTCTATCAGACTTGGTACTAACTAATACGAACATGTCCTGTAAATTTCATATTGATCGCATTAGCCGATCGTCAGTTCTCGTGAACAGAAGTTTTGAGTGCTGAAAATAGAGGAAATTTGATCACGGGTTGCCGTTCTTGTTTACCGCGGAATTTTGAAAATGTTTATTTGACTTGGTGGATAAAAGTCAAAATTTATCAATAATTTGAATTTATTTTCAAAAATCAAAAAAATTTCAAGAGACTCGATGATTTGAAGGATTTTGTTTCAGGAGCCTACTGTAGCTACAGAGTTGCCCACACCGTTTCAAAAGCCCATGTTTGTTAAACTCTAGTCTACATCAATACGCTCTGATAATTTCACGATGATCCATTGCTTTCCTTAGAAGTATGATAAATCGAAATTTGGAAAAAAAATCCTGGCCTACTTTTAGGCACTTAACAGCACCCACACGCGGCTCAAAATTTTCAATTCTTTATCACAGACAAGCTAAGAACAGAATTAGTTTTCATTCCCAATACTTTTTTTTTTAACAAAAATTTACACTGCTTGGAAATATAGGAGTACCTCAAAATTCACTAAAACGCTCGCCGCCGCCAAAAGGTTTAAAATATCTGAATTTGCGAAAGTCATGGACCTACCTATGTATCTACGTTCTCCGAAAATTTCAGCTCAATCGGATCTCGGCCACTCCAGAGATTATCTCCCTTAATCATTTTGCTGATATATATATATATATATATATATATATATATATATATATATATATATATATATATATATATATATATATATATATATATATATATATATATATATATATATATATATATATATATGTGTATATATCATATATATATATATATATATATATATATATATATATATATATATATATATATACATATATGATATATACACATATATATATATATATATATATATATATATATATATATAAATAGAAATATGAATTTTCGGCGAAACGAGTTTAATACTAATTTTCTTCGAAAATTAGTAAAAAAACTCCCCTAAATGTTCTCCGAAGTTTCAGATTGTGTTGGTTCGATTTAAGGCACTACTATCCTGTAGAATGGTGAAAATAGTACATTTTTAAATCTTTTTTTTTTCAATGAATTTATTATTTAATCAATTCTAATTTTTTGTATCAAATTAGGAATACATCGAAGTTTACAAAAAAAAATTTTATTTTTTATTTTCGTTTTGTACATTTTAATAGATGGCGCTCGAAGTTGGGTAGTTTAAAAAAACATGACCCCATGGCGGACAGTTAATCTCCGAAACGGCTAGTCTGAAACAAAAAAATCAAAATGCATGCTAAAAAGGAAGGTATTTCACAAGACAATTTACCACATTTAGTAAAAAATCGGTAAAAAACAAAAAATGGCGGACTTTTAAAAAAAAGTTTAAAAAAAGTGACTTTTTTTCAGCTTATTTCTTCTATAAAATTTTTTTTTATGTATTTTTCTCCAATTTTCTGGTAAATTGTCTTGCAGCGGACTCTAACAAACAAAACAAGCCCAGGTTTATGTAAATCGGTTCAGCCAATCCTGAGATTAACTGTCCGCCATTTCAAAAAATGTTGTTTTGAGAAAAACGCGTTTAAAGTTTTTTTATACTATAATAATCTGAATATTATAAAAAAAATTTTGTTTAACGCTTACAAATAATCAATCAGCAATTCCTGGACCATACAAAAGTATTCCAGAGTCTATAAATTCCTGCTCTTCTTCCTGCTGCAGTTTTTTTCTTTGCAAGCGGGCTTCCTTGCTCGCTGCAGTAGCCGCTTTCTCCGCCATTTGGATCCTTTCTTCATCTTTTTCATATTTGTTTTAGTTTCCTCATATTGGTTTTAGTAAATTTCACATCGTTGTTGCACTCTTTACATTTTAACATACTGGCCAACGTAGAAAAAACGAGGGAAAAGGACAAAATACAATAAGAAAAACCATCTTCGAGTTTAATATCAAAATCACTTGTCGACAATTTATTCGCAGAGGCACTCACAAACGATGTATTTTGTTCATCCGTGTGTTGATTGCCTTGAAATTGTTGAGTTGTTCTTGCCTGTTTTGCTTTTTTTGCTTTAGTAGTTTTGCTACATTTTTTATACGAACTCATTTTTACATAAATCGTAACGCACGTGGGCAAAGAGAAATAGAACTGAAATACAATTTACATCCATGAATACATGTATACTTGTATATATATATACACACACACACACACATATATATATATATATATATATATATATATATATATATATATATATATATATATATATATATATATATTAATATATATATATATATATATATATATATATATATATATATATATAAATACATATTTATATATATAAATATTTATATATATATATATATATATATATATATATATATATATATATATATATATATATATATATATACATACATATATACAATATATATACATAAATATATGAATGATATTTGATCAAAGAAAGTAAACATCTGTCGAAGAGCGCCAACGTCTATGAGCACCTGCGATCAGTCCAAAAGGCGCGCGCACTAAAACTGCTATAACTTCCGCGTTTTTTCGAATTTCTTCTTAAAAATTTAGAAGGTCATTCTTGAAGGTGTAGAGAATCGGAAAATGTAAAAAAAATAAAATTGATTTTTCCAAAATTCTACAGGATAGTAGTACCTTAAATAGAAATGACAGATAATTTTAAAGTTTCGAGCCTCGGTATTTTATTCAAAAATATATTTGATACGCGACCTGTTGTTATTATATTGGCTCAGCGAAAATTCGAATATACATATTTTCGATTCGATAAAGTTCACTTGAGTCAAGTGAACCGCTTGAACCGTGAACTCGAACTGAAGAGCTCTTAAAATATATACATATAAGCAGTATTTCCTATCTGTTTTCTTCCACTTCTCTTGATCCATACTTTGATTTAAAATCGATACCGACCCTACGCCAGCGATTATTTTCTTACCACTTCTATTTCTAAAGTCAATTTAACTCATATGAACGAGTGCATTTATAATATTGTTCCACTTGAACACAATTCCAATGCCTGCCTATCCGTCTAAGGATAGCAATATCATCCCTGCTATGCGTAGTAAAAATACACCACCATTCATCGCTGGGGCTACGGAGTGTAAATAAGCGAAAGCAATACCTCTCGACTTAAATTATAAGATATTAGATTTTCATAGCTGAATTACAATAGTCCGGAAAATATTATCGAGATATTTTCCTTGTTTGCCACGGAATGACGTACTCTTAATCCTGATTGGAGAGTGTGTATCATTTAAAGGGTATAAAAAGCAAGCTGCAGAGCTATGTTTACGTAGCTAAGAGCCTATCGACTCAGTCAAGGGTTGTTCGAGCTTCTTGTACAGCCGTAGTTAATACTTATTGTTGTTGCTGTTATTTTTTACTGGTGCCATTGTTACCATGGATATTCACTTTGTATATAATAATATTTCAACCCCTTATGACTGATATATATATATATCTGTTTGTTATTTGTTTCGACATCAACTTGTTAGCTAAGCATATATGTGTCAGGAATTAAAATTTTATTTTTTTTTTATATCGGATACGATTAAGAGATGCACGGTCGGTTTCGAACCCGGCATTCGGCCTCTGTTCCGGTTGCTGCGAATTGATTTCGTCTAACGAATGGAAAATTAAGGAAGACACACTATTTGAAGGCAAACAAAGGGTATTGTTGTTCCTAAGAACCTGTGTAGTCACCAATTCCTAGGCCAAACGTTTAGTATGACTCATTTGTAATTGTATTCTTGCTAATATAATATCCGATTTCTTTATATAATCCAATATTTGGTCACAATGCTTTTCTGGTTGCAGGTTTACTCATACAATTCGTGTATTTACTTAAGGTATTATTGAGAAACACATCAGAAATGAACATAATTGACATTTCAATGGATATATCAACAAACGAAGAAATTAGTAGTAAGGTAAAGTACTGTAGTGCTAAAAAAGTTGATTTTATTAGCGCACGAAACTTTTAAAATCAAGCCAAGGATATGGTTTCTGTCGCGACATTTTGGTCATTCGAATTTGATTGCATGCCTTTAGGTTTTAACTAATGTTTATAGATGAATTTTGTGGTGTAGAAGTGTGGTGTGCGTTCGAAGAATTCAAAATAAGAAATTTAAATGCACAAACATACGCGTGTACTGGCCAGCGTTGCCACTTTGGTCCATTTAGACCATTTTTGGTCCCTTTTAAATAAAGTTTTTAATTTTGGTCCTTTGGTCCTTTTCTTGGGAAAACCATTAGGTTTTGGTCCCGTTCGCATCTATTGGCAATTTACTTGGCTTTCAGTTCAATCAACGTTTAACTATCCTTACCACATCTACAAATAAAATCCCTAATTTATTTATTTATTTATTTATTTATTAATCCCTTGCGCTACAGATATAATTCCAATTACAGCAACAAGAAAGCAAAAATAACAAAAAAAGAAATATGATAAAGGAAAAGAAATAACTAAAATAATTAAAAATTAGAAAACTAAAATTAGAAAACTAAAAACTAAAATTAGAAAACTAAAAACTAAAATTAGGACTAAGGTAAGTAGCAATTCAAGGTAACATTTTAATACATGCTTGAATTGTAAAAAAGATTGGGGGAGAGGACCAAGCTTAAGGGCATTGTGCGTTCTGGGTAGGTGCAGCAAAGGCGAATGGAAGTAGACTTCCGTACGTGCAAAAGGAACAGAGAAAACTTCAGAAGAACGACTTGGACGGTTGGATACACGTCTGGTTATCTGTGAACCGAGATCTGTTAAGAAAATTCCTTGGCAAAGTTTGAAGAGGAAACACTCATCGAGGAACAACCTCCGTGATTGCAACGAGGACATACGAAGGAGGGAAAGACGAGAGGAGTAGGGACAATAGGGGATATAAAATTTAAAAAGAAGTGAGCGAGTGAACCTGTGCTGAATAGATTCAATAGCATCAGATAAGTACTGAAAGTGCGGAGACCAGATTTGGCACGCATATTCTAGAATACTGCGTACTAAGGAGACATATAAATGAATACAGGAGGAAATGTTGGTAAACATATAGGAAGAGCGCAAAACAAATCCAGCAATCCTAGAGGCCCTGGACGTCATATTCATAACGTGAATATCAAATCTTAATTTCGAATCAAACACCACACCCAGGTCTCTAAAATGCTGGACAACTGACAGGAAAATACCAGACAAAGAATAAGAGAACACATGTGGAGTATTTTTATATGCGAAAGTCATCTGGTGGCACTTCGAAATGTTCAGAGGCAAAAAGTTGTCTTGACACCAGAGATTAAGAGCAAACAAATCAGCTTGCAACTGGTGAAAATCGTTCGCGGACCTGATTGCTCTGTATAATTTTAAGTCATCCGCATATAAAAGACAAGGAGAATTGATTACAGAAGGAAGGTCATTGACAAACAAGATAAAAAGTAAGGGGCCAAGAATAGAACCTTGAGGAACTCCGGATGTGGGAAAAATAGGAGAAGAAATGGAACCATTAAAAGTAACACTGCAGGGACGACTATGAAGATAAGAGGAAAACCAGGACAGGAGGGGACCAAAAACACCAAAACCATTAAGTTTAAGGAGCAGCAGGTTATGGTTCACAGAATCAAAAGCCTTCGAAAAGTCTGTGTAGATTACATCAACTTGAAATTGACAATCGAAGGCAGAGGCTACAAAATTAGTGAACTCCATAAGATTGGTCGATGTAGAGCGACCCTTGAAGAAACCATGCTGCTCAGGAGCAAGTAAGGGCTGTAGGAAAGGATAAATTCTATTGTAGACAAGACGTTCAAGGATTTTACTGAAACAGCAGAGGAGGGATATAGAATCAGGAACTGAAGAATTGGATTTGAGGGAACGGATGTAGGACCAAAAGGATTTAGATTGATTGGAACAGATTGAAGCCTCGATGTTCGAAAAGTAATCACGCATTGCCTGCTTGAGCACTTTTTTAGCGTTAGAACGCAAACTACGGAATTCCTGAAGGTCAGAGGGTGAACCCGTCTTCTTCAGCTTTTCACGAGCTTTATCTTTAGCTTTAAGAGCATCAGAGACTTTCAAAGTGAACCAAGGGACATCATTAGGTTTGAGAGGACGTTTAATGGGAGTAAAACGAAAGATAAGGTTAGAAAAGAAAGAGTAGAACTTGGACAATGCACAATCAACATCCAATCCCTTGAAAAATGAAAACCAATTGATAAGACTGATTTCGGAGGACATTTTTTGAAAGTCAGCTTTGAAGAAATTGTAACGCTGAAAAGAAGGACATTTATTCTTGACCTGGAAGTTCAGGTCAACATCAAGCAGGAGAGGAGGGTGATGAGAATCAGGTTGCACATAAGCAAAAGGAGCAGGAGAGAGAGAAAGGGAGTCTAAAGGAACGTTAGTAAGGACTAAGTCGAGGATTCTGTTATTAGTGTTACGAAGGTGGTTATTTTGGGAACAAGAACAAAGTGAAAGAAAGGACGAAGTCGCAACAGAGAGGTGGTTGTTGGATAGTAAACTAAGGTTTTTGGTGTCCCACTCCACAGTGGGCATGTTAAAGTCACCTAAAATTAGGAGGGGAGTTAAAGGAAATCGAGAGAGGATGAAGCTGGAAAGCTCAGCGTAAAAACGTTCGTAGGCAGTGACAGACAAGTTACATGGTATATAAACACAGCAGACAAGTAGGTCGGAAGATGGGGAAACGATAGCACGTACAACAATACACTCAACAGGAGGAGAAGGAACAAACTCGGCACAGATTGCTCCACGAAGAGTGTTATGGATAGCAATTAAGACCCCTCCGCCATCGGCTTTGCAAGAAGCAACCCGATCACGATCTCTCCGGAAAACAGTATAATATGGAAGGAATTCTCTGTTCAAAATATTGTCATTGAGCCATGTCTCAGTGATAGATAACGAACAGATAACGTGATGTAAGTCTAAAGTAGACGCGAGCAGAACTTCCTTAAGTTTAGTCCTCAAACCACGAACATTCTGGTAGAAGATACAAAGTGAAGTAGATCTACTTGTTAGGCGTGTAAGACTCGTTTGGCGTTGTTCAGAAAATTTTTCCGTTGGCGTTGTTGAAATTCTTTAACAAGGATGCCAGCTGGCCAAAACTCCGGCGCAAGAACGATATTCAAGCCAGCAGATACGATGATTTTAAAGGAGGCAATAGCTCTATCCGGTAAGTTATCAGGCGTGAGTTTAACACATGATAAGATGCTAGGCGAAAAACCAAGCCTAGATGTGATGAAGTTTGTTATATCCTCTGCAGAAACTCCGTAGGTTACCCGACTGACGAAAATTTGGAGAGGAGGCAATGCCACAGGTATTGGCGGAGCATCGCACAAAGTAACAACCTGGTTATCAGGAACAGTAACAGGCTCAGTCTTACCATCCGAACGCGTCTGGATGTTGGGCGCGTGGAGGTTAACGACACGATGCGGCGTTTGTCGCTTACGCTGAGGCTGCTTTCATCGATAATTTTGAGCTTTGTTTCATTTGAAATCATAAAGAAGAGCTACCTGCGCTGCGAGCGCTCCTTCAAAGTATAAACTCGATTGCATGTTTCACGTTTCACTTTAATTTGTTCCATGTTTCATTTCAGTATACATGTCAATCTACTACTAAAGCATAAAAAAATACAAACATGATTAATTTTCAGTGCACATATCTAAAATTCCGTTCCGATCTATGCAGTTTATTGAATTACGTGTGTTAATAACAGAAAAGTGATATTTTCTTGAAGAAATATTTACCTAAAACGATTTACTTAATTTGATTCACTTGCAGATATATAAATATTTATGCATATACGTATCTAGTTCATGAATCAGCATAGTGAAAAGTTTTATATATTCAGTATATTCATATTTATTTATTTAAGTAATCTATTAACAGGCAAAAAGCCCAATTACAAATAGAATAGCTTAGTACTAAAAAATTGAGAAAATTAAGATATGAAAATCAAAGCCACGAATGACAAAAAAGATAAATAAAATGAATCATCAGCAAATATTGTGTTGCGAATTCAACTTTGAAAAGTGGCAATAGAGTGTGGAAGAGGACCAAGTTGGAGGCCATTATGGATACGTAATAGGCGCAAAACAGGAGAATGAAAGTAAGTATCAGTACGGGCAAATGGTACATTAAAGACAACGGAGGACCTAATTTGCCTCTCACACTGCCGTTCATTAATCAAGGATGCAATAGATGAAATCAGATGGCCACGGCAAATTTTGAAAAGAAAGCATTCATCAAGGTAAACTCTGCGCTTTGCTAGGAGAGGGAGATTAAGGAGCGATAAGCGTTTCATCATAAGGCATGTATAGGGAAGATTATATTTAAAGAGTAGGGTGCGACTGAACCTCCATTGAACATATTCAATGGCATCGGAAAGATAAGCAAAACGAGGAGACCAAACTTGAGCGCAGTATTCAAGTTTGGAACGAAAAAGGGTAATAAATATCTTCACACATGTAAAAATGCTACGTATAGCAAGGCCAGCAATCCGCGAGGCAATATTAGTAATGGTACGAACATGAATATCAAATTTAAGTTTACGATCAAAGGTTAATCCCAGATCAGTAAAATAATTCACATAGACAAGGACGGATTCACATAGTAAATAAGGAAAGGCATTAGTCTGGGACTTCAGAGAATAAGACATGGCAAAACACTTTGAAACATTTAACGGTAGGCAGTTAGAGTTGCACCAATCAGTAAGAGAGTTCAGATCATCCAGAAGAAGTAGATGATCATCTGAGCTATTGATTACTCGAAATAATTTTAAGTCATCTGCATAGAGTAAACAAGATGACGATAGAACCATAGGAAGATCATTGATGAAGAGGTTGAATAATAGCGGTCCTAATATAGAACTTTGAGGTTCACCAGAAGAGGGCGAAAATGGTAAGGACGAAACGCCAGAGAGGGAGACAAAACAAGTGCGGTTAGTCAAAAATGAAGATATCCAAGAAAGTAAAGGTTCACAGATGCCATAGTGGTTTAATTTGAGTAGCAGAAGATCGAAATTGACAGAGTCAAATGCCTTAGAAAAATCTGTATATACAGTATCAACTTAAGAGTTCCGATCTAACGCCGACGACACAGCATGAGTAAATTCAATGAGATTCGTAGATGTGGACCGACCTTTAATAAAACCCATTTTGAACACAAAACTTTGAATGATTTTTGAGAAACAGGGAAGAATAGAAATAGGGTGATAATTTGAGGCAACATTGCGTTCACCAGATTTGAAAATAGGGAAAAAAATGCTTGCCAGCTTCTAGGAGGAAGGAAATTTACCAGAACCAAGACTTAAATTGAATAAAATTGATAGAGGGACACATAAAGAAGAAGCAAGATTTTTCACAAAAAAAATTAGGAAGGCCATCAGGTCCAGGACAGTAACTAGAATCAAGAGAACACATAAGGGATTCAACTTCAAGAGGATTAATCGAGAGTGAAGAGAGACAACTAGGGTGATTAAAAGGGACGCTTTAAGAAGAGCGAATCATTGAATCAGAGTGTACAGAAGAGAAAAACATTGCGAAGAGATCACAAACATTCTGAGGGAGGGCAGCAGTGATATTATTAAATGTAAGAGAGTCAGGCATAGGAGAGGAGGATTTTAAGGAGCGAAGGAATGACCACAAGTTTTTGGGGTCATTCGAAAGCAAAAAAGAAGATTCAATGTGCGATAGATAGTTGCGCATGACAAGTCTTATTTGATTCTTGGCAGCAGCACGAACACGAGAAAAATCAGCGTAGTCCTGGTCGGAATGAGAGCTAAAAAATCTACAACATGTTGCATTTTTAATACCCAGGGCGCGTTTAATGATATAATGACTAATTTTTTTTTGCATATAATGAGTAACTAACTCACTATTTAGTGTATAATGTGCTTAAAAAGTTATTAAATTTTCTAACGAAACGAACGTATGAACTAAAAATATAGCAATCGAAGACAATTTTGAAATTTTATTTAAATTTGGATTTTTAGTATATATGTATGTCCTTTAGAAGTAAAAAAAAATAAACAAAATTTTAGTTTTCAGAATGCATATCTGAAATTCCGTTACTTTCTTTGGGATTTCATTGTATTGCGTGTCAAAAGATTTGTATTTTCTTGAAGAATTGTTTTAGTTTCTAAAAGTGCATTTTGAATTGTTTATGCCGCATAGAAATATTTGTGACGGATAGCTGATTCTACATAAAAGACTGTTCCTTTGAAAGATAAAGAAACCATTTATTTACAAAGATGCATACATTTTTTTTTTTAGTTTTAATAGTGCGTTTATTTTTATAATTTAGATATATTACAAAATCCATCCCCCTTTTAAAGTTTAAACCTTGTGTTTATATATAACTTCCAACTTTCGCTTATTTATATATAACTACTTTATATATAATATAATCGAAATATGTTATATTTTCAGTATTTTGAAACGAAAAAGTACTTTTTTTGCACTTAATCTTGGTTGGTCCCCTTTGGTCTTTTTTTTCCAAAATGTTGGTCCTCAAATATTTTTTTTTCGTGGCAACACTGATACTGGCATTCAAGTCAAAAACGGCCTAGAACCAACGGCGGGAAATCGATCCGTTCAGTCTTCTGGTGATTCGCCTTATTTTTCGTATGTGGCCCATACCGACTCGCTCATTGCTGCCATGGAAAACCCAATCCAAAGGCAGTCATATCGGCAATCAATACAATCAACTTTAGACGGATAAAGCTTACAGTACAATCGCCCGCAATGCTCCCATTATCAATAATAACAACAGTATTCATTTTAGCCAGCACTGAGAGAAAAATCTTGGTAAAATCAACAATTTTCCTAAGTTGTTTTTGTGTCAACTACGGGCTATATAGTTAAAACAACCATAAGAAAATTGTTGATTATTTTTATGTATCATGACGCGTGGTTGATAAACAACGTCCGTGGTGCAAAAAAGTAAGCAGCCACAAACTATGGTATTCCAACAATGTACATAGTATGAAATAGTAAATGACTATAGCCTGTGGTGCCCCAACAATAATAAGTGATTGCTGAATTATGTTTGTTGAATTCAAATTTTTGTGAACATTGCTGGAATACCTTAGTTTGTGGTTGCTTCTTTTTTGCACCATGGACGCTGTTTATCAACCACGCGTCATGATACATAAAAGTAGTCAACGATTTTCTTATGGTTGTTTTAACTATATAGCCCGTAGTTGACGCAAAAGCAACTTAGGAAAATTGTTGATTTTACCAAGATTTTTCTCTCAGTGTTTCAGTGCAGTAGCGAACCCAACCCAGTTACGGTATACTAGGTATACTAGATATTATACGAACTTGGCGTTTTGATTTTTTATCCATTTCACGAAGAATGTATTATTCGTCGTCTTATCAATAAATCGGTTTTTATTAAAAAACATATGTAAAACCCTTACCTCTTATTATACAGTGAGTCGAACAAATCACAAAAGAACGGAACGAATCACCAACAATAAATATGAAACAATTGAGCGAGGGACTGTGCTCAGCCACGTGACCGATCGGCTGGCCATTCAAACGGCGGCAGGACAGTCGCACCATTTTCCTTTGCCGGAAAGAAATTCCGGAAAATCATTGAGTACAATACAAAGAAGTGATAATAATTTTAATACAAAAGTAAAAAGGAGGGATTTTATGTGATATTGACAGGGGAGCCGAGCCGTTTAACTCAATCTTTTCAGTTCATGCATCATGCAAGATAGATTTGTGTATGTGTATATGTATGTGAAATGCACAGATAAAAATTACTGCTTCGACAATAGAAAATTCAAAGTTTTTCGTCCGAAATTATTCTTTGGATAATTTGCCGTCAGTATGATGATTATATACGGAATATAGCGAGCGTACCAACAACAGATAGTTACAAAGGGCGAACAGTGCAGCAACAAGCATAATCTTTTCTAAGCAGAGAAGTAAAGGAATCTGAAAAAAAAACACGGACAGAAACGAATAAAACCAATTCCTCGAAAGGATAGCACACGATAAGAAGGACACGTGTCAAAATCAATTTAGATGCATGTTTCTTTGACTTTTATTGCTAACTGCTGTATCCTTTATTCGATGATAGCAAAGCTATTGAATCTCGGAAGAGAAACTTGATTTAGCTTTTGATAACGCTTCCGACGGTTTGATGAATCACCAGAACGTTAGAAAGAAAAAGAAGAAAAAATGTTATTTCAAATTCGTATACCAATGGAATGATGATTTTCTTCCATAGAAAACTATTTTGAACGTAAGAGTTAGGCATTGGCAATAGAGAAAATGGTTTGATGTTTTCGATTTCTTAAAACCTTTTTATTTTTTTGGAATAGAATCAACGCTAGGAATGCATGTTGGGACGAATTATTTTCTTAATCACAGATAACACGAATTGCCAGCTTTCTTCTTAAATTAATCAAATATTTCATTTTTATTGACTTTCGAAAAAAATTCGTGTTGGAATCGTTCTACCGAAAATTCGTGATATTTGACGTATACACATTAGTGGCCAAAATTGTCGAAACCTTTTGGAAAAAGCTTATTTGTGAGGTGAGTTGTGCGGGCTCCAATCTATAAGCTTAATTGTTACAGTACGGTTCATTGACCCTCGACCATAAAACTCAATTCAACTCAATTAAAATATCATATTGCTTCATAAGCGTTTCCGCCATGCGCATTTTTTCTTACATACAAGTTAACATCTTGCCACGATGCAAAACTGCCGACGCAAAGACCATCGCGAATCATCGCGAATTCCACAATTCTGTGTGAACGACAAAACGCTGTCGCTGCGGTTTGGACAATTCACCTTAGATTTAGAAATTGCAATTTGCACTCAGTCTTTTTGTAACTCTTGTCTAATAAAAGATTTTTTTTTAACATAAACCCGCGTTTGATTAATTAAGTGGCGCCCAGCGTGGGGCCACTTGTACAAGCATTTATTTTTTTTAATTAATGTAAACACGTGAAATGAAGTGATATTGAACAAATATTGTAACAGCAACTAATTCGAATTAAAGTGATTAAATTTTATTGAAATTGAAGTTGATATGCAATTGTATGATCCGTTTTTTAGACAAAAAAAAATTTTTTGATTTCAAATTTTAGTCTTCGACTTGATATTTCAGATATTTTATCCTGACAATATACGAGTATTTGACAATTTTATTTCTACAATATATTTGATAATATTTCGCATACTATATTTTGATAATCTATTGTATTTCTCATTAACCGTCTTTGTACATTTTGCCGATTCTATAAGTGAATTTTGTCGAAAATTCGGGTTCTCTCTCGTTTTTCGTGAAAAAAGTGCGTGAAATGAGTGCCTGCAATCCAACTCAAAAACGTGAAAAATAATGAGAAATCAAGTAATATTTTGTTTTGTAAGCAAAAGAAAAATGTACAATCCTAGTAACTTAATTTAGCCTCCGAGATTTAATCTGCGCTACCTAACCTTGATCTCCCGCTTAGCAGCAATACACCCAATAACGTTACAAATGTTTCTAATAATAGTGAATTAGTGCAATTGATCTCGCGAGTGGTTGCCTATACTCTTCGATCGCAAGGAAGAGAGATTTTCTATTCTATCATGAACCCAACTTTCGACTTCAATAATGATGTTGATGTGCCCATTAACGACGGTGATAGTGGAACTCTTTCCGATATGGAAAAGATCATCGACGTCGTCAAGAGTCTGAGGACATTATCTGGAGAACTAGGAGAGTTCAACTCTTGGCGAAAGAGCGTCGACAGGATTTTGAAAATTTACAACCATCTGAAAGCCACTCCTCAATATTACGGAATTTTATCAGTCGTTAGAAATAAGATCGTGGGTCACGCTGATATAGTTTTAGCTAAGTGTCTGGCTCTGGATTATGCAGACAAGCGGGATTTTGGTACCTTGGAATACCAGATGACGACCCAGGTACAAGGTGGAAATACCATTTCACAGTTTTATCAGGAGGTGTATAGCCATCTGTCGTTGATCCTGAACAAGCTAGGATCCAATGATATGAGTCAAGATACCCTGAACGTCATGACACAATACGTTCATGAGGGGACTGAAGGGTGAGCTAACGAGATTACTCAGCATTCGGCAACCAGTGGACTTAGCACAGGCTCTACATCTATGTTTCAAACTACAGAGCATGGATTATTGTGCGCAGTATGCGAATAACTCTAACCCAAATGTGTAAAAATATTACAGCAATCCAGCTCCGGCTCCACCTCGGAAAACAATGCCTAGTGCTCCAAGGCCTACTCCCGTTCTGACCCCTAGACGCGAATTTGATACCGAACTTGTTCGTAACCCGCAGATATAACAAAAACCACGATTCCACCAACAAAATTCTCAACAACCTCAGTGTGAATTTGCATTTAACAAACCGCCTCCCGTCAGTGTGTCGGCAGTGTCAGTGTGTCGGCAGTGTCAGTGTGTCGGCAATGTGTCAGTGTGTCGGCACTGTGTCATTGTGCTGCCGACACACTTATAAAGTGTCGCACTAGCACAACACACCGAAGTGTGCTGGCACACTGTTCTTAGCATGCACTGGTGCTGCCCATCAATAAATTCAACGAACTACCATATTTTTAACACCGGTTGGGACAACCGGATTTGAAGAGGGAAGAGTTAATGCGAATTTACCTCGTTCTCACAGAAAAGCATCCCGACAGTCTTGTCAGCAAAATAGTGCATTTTCGTGGGAATGCATATGAGCTTTAGCAAATAAGCAAATTACTGTTGAAGTAACGAAAATGCTATTGTTAGATTTAACTGGCAGTCTGTAATCAGCGCGCGAGCAATAAAGATTGTTTTTTTAAGTGATCGTTTTCCTATTTAATTTCACTAATATAACTCATAGATTATATTTAGGGGGCGCACAAATGGAGGCCTTTTACTCTGCACAGGCTGACAAATGTGCTCTAGCCGACTTTTGAATTCATAGGTGAGTATGAAAATTATTTTAATTTTCCGGATTATATAATTGAATTTACTCGATTTGAATTTTTCTAGCTTTAACACCAAATGTTTTTTTTATTTATTTATTTTCAAAGAATTTCGTCTAATACAGACTAGTATTATTTACAGATTTAAAACTTACAACAAATCAGTCAAAATGGACTGTTTTTAGGTAAGCTCTTTTTCAAAGATGGTAAAGATAAATTAAAACCAAATTGATGGTAATCATCGTTGAAATTTCTTTTGATGGACGAAACGGTCTCATTGAAGGCGTAGTTGGTCCGATAGGCAGGGACAGATAAAATGTTGACTTGTCTCATTCTGTGACCCTTGGTATTGACGCCAAATAAACCTAAAAGGTTTTCAGATGAAATGTTACCCATGAGGATCCTAGCAGCAAAGATAGTTTTGAAATTTTCACGTCTCTTATTAAGTGTATTCATGGCCAAGTAAGTTAAGTCGATTAACGTAAGGAGGCAAGCGAAGAGGATCTGACCAAGCAAATTCACGCAAACAAAACCGAAGAAATTTTTTCTGAATGGATTCGATACGGTCCACATAATCCAAGTATAGGTCTTACTAACGCACAAAAAAGAATCTTAGTAAAATGTATGTCATGAAACTCTTTGGAGCGCCTCCTCACAAAACCCAAAGTAGATGAAGCTTTTGATAAGATGGCGTTAATATGATCGTCAAAAGTAAAAGAATTGTTTAAAAGTACTCCTAAATCGAGTACTTTGTCAGAATAGTTTAAGGGAATACTATTCAAAGAGTATTCAAAGCTCAACGGATTAATTTTACGCGTGTACGAAACAACGGTACACTTGTCAATATTAATTACTAATTTGTTAAGGTCACACCAGGTCGTGAGGTTATTAAGGTCAGCTTGAAGTTCCAAGCAGTCGTGAATATTAGATACCTTTTTAAAAATTTTGGCGTCATCAGCATATAGTAAAATTGATGAATGTTTCAGGACAGATGGTAGGTTATTTATATATAAAAGAAAAAGTAGAGGTCCTAAGTGACTACCTTGAGGAACACCAGATATGACAGCAATTTCAGATGATAGGGCGCCACGGAAGGATACGCATTGGGTACGACATTCCAAATAAGATGCTATCCAGGAAATAAATAGCTGAGGAAAGTTAAACGAGGACAATTTACACAATAAAATGGAATGATCCAGCTTATCAAAAGCCTTCGTGAAGTCAGT
The DNA here is from genome assembly GCA_963978885.1 of Nemotelus pantherinus. Lineage (NCBI taxonomy): Eukaryota > Metazoa > Arthropoda > Insecta > Diptera > Stratiomyidae > Nemotelus > Nemotelus pantherinus. Next base: position 4,587,427 of record OZ022267.1, on the reverse strand, counting down.
GTAAATACAGTCTACCTGAAATCCTACCTCGATTGATGGGATAACAATATTGGAAAACTCAGGCAGGTTGGTAGTTGTGGATTTGCCTTTCATGAAACCATGTTGGAAAGGAGATAATATGGATTTACTATGAAACGCCACAACATTACTGATTATCGCTTCAAATAGTTTAGCAACACATGGAAGTTTTGCGATGGGACGATAATTGCCTACAACATTTCTATCGCCTTTTTTATGAATAGGTGTGACAATTGCGTATTTCCAACCACTAGGAAAAATACCGAGCGACAGAGACAGGTTAAATAGGTAGACACGGATAGGAGACAGGGAGGAGATACAATATTTTAAGATAGCACTAGGAATGCCGTCAGGGCCTGGTGTCAAATTATTGTCCAACTTCCTAGAAAACGCTAAAATGGTATCTTCGTCTATAAACAAGTCTTTCATTCCCAAAGAAGAAGTTGGGATCATTGTCAAGTTGTCATTATAATTATTACTATTAGTAGAAGGTTCCGTATTATATGCGGTACGGAAATGATTAGCGAAAATATTGCTAATAGTTAATGGATCGAAAATGGCCATGTCGTCTGAGTTAAACATGGTGGGATACCCATCATCGTATCTCTTGGAATTAATAAAATTCCAAAACCTTCTAGGCTGCTGTTGAAAAGTAGAATTAAGATTTCTAAGGTGAATTTGGTAAGAACTTTCGACCTCGGAGTGATAAATATTCGTCAACTCTACAAAAACCAAAAAGTCAGAAACAGAACGAGACGAGCAATATCTTTTCCAAGCTTTAGATTTTAAATTTTTTGTATATGACGTATTGCCTTCGATTTTAATGGAACTTTATTGCAATTGTTAGGGAATGAGACTGGTACCAACTGGGTAAAGCATCCAAAAAGAATTGAATGAAAATTGTACACTGCCTTATTAATGTCTTTTTCTAGCAACACAGTGGACCAATCACACCTTGCGATGAGATCATTTAGTACATCCAAGTCGACTTTCTTAAAGTTAAGTTGACACGGTGAGCTATGTAGAGGAGTGCTTAGAGGTGTATTGATTTCGTAGATGATAAGAACTGGTTCATGATGTGTTGAATCGCAAAGAGATGATGGACAGTGCTTGACCTGGGATGGGTAGGCGTCTGAAGTAAAAACTAGATCCAATAAACTTCCGTGACTGTTCAAAATGCTGTTTATTTGGTTTAGGCCGCACGCAAGCATTGCGTTTATAAACTCCTCGGCGTATGGGTGATTACCAGGAGAAAAGGTTGGGGCTAATGTGAAGCCGTCGTCAGATAAGTTCCAAGTTATCCTGGGTAGGTTGAAGTCACCCATGAGGATGAGTTCATCATTTCCATCTAATAGGTCACATATATGATGAGTGGCGTTAAGTACTTCCTCATAACAAATCGCTGCTGAGTTAGGTGGGATATAAAGAACTGCTAAATAGAGTTGCGCCATTTCCAGGTCCACACGAGCACAGACAAGTTCCAAGCTATCGGTGTTTGGTATGATTACTTCTGATATGCGATCCGAACTGCGCACGGCAAGCAATACGCCCCCACCTACCGGGGCGTCGAGTAAAAGTCCATGACGATCTTTACGGAAGACAGAAAACCGCGAATCAAATAGTTCTGTACTCAATATCTTCGGGCAGAGCCAAGTTTCAGTTAAAGCTACGACATGAAAGTCTGAAGAAAGATTGTACGTGTAAAAGTCGTTAACTTTAGATCGCATGCCACTCATGTTGGCGTAGAAGATGGGCATGTTTTCGAGTCGTTTTTTGGCAGAGATTTACCAGCCGTAGCACGATTTCTTGGTATAAATTCACGGACGATTGCGTTCAAAGGCCAGAAACTGGGCTGTGTGATGGTATTAAAGGAGCAATTCGGAACGATGACCTTAAACGATGACACCCGATGATGCTGACCAATTTTCGCAACCGAAATGAAATTTTAAATGGAAGACAATTTCTTCTTGTTGGAAAATGAAAACGCTAGATGCACCAGTGATATATGTAGGTTACAGAAGACCAATCGCACTAAGCCTTGTTTTCGAGGATCTTTGTAAGTGCAATTGAGTGTCCATCGTTTTTCACACGACTAACAAAAAGAAGTTCAAAGGAGCAAACCAAGGGATCAGTTTTTGCGTGAAAACTTACAAAAAAAAAAGAAGATTCAAAAATAACGTCCCCGTGTATATTTCCGTTTCACTCATTCTCACACAAACAACATCAAATTAATGAGCTGTAGAGGTTACTTGACAGCCGGAACCACTTTGCATGAAATCGCTAGCCGAAAAAGTTCGGGTCGATTCTCGCAAGAGGGGAACTAACTTTCACCTAACCGAAAAATGACGTCATCATTTTTCGATTAGGACAATCATTACATCTTTTCGGGAATGATGGCGTCAATAATTGCCGTTAGGTCCGGTGTAGCCTACAAGTTGCACTCAATGATTGGAAGTAGTTTGCAATTTACAATCCAAGTGCTTGAAATCTGGTAATAGCTATTTCCGAATCGAAAGGAGATCGATCGGTGCCATTAAAAACTAGCTACGTAAAAAATTTACGATGCGAAATATCGGAATACTCCCAAAAAAATTTAAGCGCATATCCCTCACAGAAATGATTTATTTGAAGCTTCATTATACAAACAGCGGGTTGTGAAAAGAGCGTAAGCATGTATGTAATTATCAAAAATATGTTGTATATCACATGCATCGTAGATATTAACACATCATTTCTCGCCCTAATGTGCATTACCGCTTCAGTGGCCCATTATTCTTGTTAGCATAAAACTTATCTGTGTTCCAGTCACCGTGTTTCGGAGTCGTCTCATCCACCAACCCTATGCTTCTCTATCGGGTCCCTCCATATCGTTTCAATTGTGTGATGTCGTCAAAAGTAAAACGCGTCAGCAACAAAACAGCATCCCTTGTCTCCCTGAACAATCTCAAATAGATGAAGTTTTAAAATGAACAAGAAAATGTACATTTTGTCATGTTTTGTGTTCGTATCTGCGAAATGAGATCTCACAGTGAAATTGGAACATTTAGGACAAGAGATGATTTACAGAAGTTGTAACGATGTTATACACAGTGCATTCGGGGGAATGGTATCTGAGTGCGGTCTGATCATGTCGACACGTTATTATAGCTCTTCCGTATCATATGCCAACATCGTTTATATTATATTGACGTTAAAGTACCTATCAAGATGAACACACACCATTCGACCCCACGCGACCAAGCTATGTTTTGGATAGCATTAGGACTCGTGCACGCCATAATATTACAGCATATGTATGAACAGCATATCCGTTTGAAAGTCTTGCACTGGTCTGATTGACATTGCAATTCTGCATGGCGGTTTTTTTTTTCTTTTCACTCTCTCCAAAAAGCACATGAGGAATAATAGGCAGATTTTGCACCTATCGGATGGATTGACAAGCAAAAAAGCCTTGGAATGGGAAAATGCCACCTAAATGAATAATCTCACAGCCGAGGAAATACTTTTGTGATTAAAAATAACAGTGGGAGGTAGACGTATCGACATGGCAAATTTCGAAGGGGACAGGATCCTCTCGAAGTTATACCGCTATTTTCTCAATGAAAATCAGCACTTAATTACTAACGACAGGCGGGCGTATGTATGTGGAACGAACGGCTACAAAAGTGATGTAAGACAAAAGCAGATGAAAACAAATGACAGGTTGCTTCAAAGAAAATTCAGCATTTGGGTAGCAAAGGAGCAGTTCACTATCACACTCAGAAATATACATATGTGTACATTTCGGTTCGGAAAGGAGTCGTATAGTTCAGATTTATTCTTATTTATTGTTGACAGAAACAAATAGCTAACATATTGTCATTCAGTCAACAATAATTATTTTACAACAGATAAATAAACCCCAGGACCATGTGTTTCAAAAACGATACTGAAAACATAACGTATTAAGAGGGGAACAGGGTTTTTAAATTATTTTTTTTCGATTTTATTTTTTATTTTAAATGAATGACTCAAGAATGTGGTGTCTACATTTCAAATCGATCGCAGCAAAATTGACGAAGCTTTGACTATTTTTATACCTGTCAGATTTTGATACCTATCTGACTCTCGAGCGCGCTATTGTTACCAGGCAGCTGGTTCGATTTCTATAGAATACCTTAAAAGCTAACCCTATCATTCTTTAAAGAAGTTTAAAAACGAGTACAAACGTGTTAACTTTAGTCAATAATAATTTTATATTATATTATTTTTAACTTAAGTCAATGTAGAGTATATAATTTAGTGTGACAGTAAACGTTCTATCGAGCAGACGCACACGCACTTTCCGATTTTCGCATCATTTTAGCTCCATTTTCGTTCAGTTTTGTCTTAAAATATTGCTAAAATGCCGAAAAAAGTTACAAGACCTGATAGAGCATCAACTAGTGCGAGATTATATCGATCTAATAAAGTTGTACCTCCGCAAAAAACGTAAAAATGAAGACATTTGGACAAGTAACGCGTCAGCTAAAAAACTAAAAGTGACCTTGAAGATCAAGTTACGGAGGACCTTCAAAAATACTGTTTAGAAAAAAAACTCAGTAAATAACTCGAAATATTCACTAGTACGGTCTAGACTGAAATTTGATCTAATGCAAACAGATCTGCAACATAGTCACTTGCCCTACGCGTGTGACTATCAGTTGATACAATGTTGCGAAGCTTAGTCAGCATAAATACTTGTGTGACTGTAAATTGACCATGGGTAAGCGACTGGGAAAATGAATTTTGCTGTTTACAATATGTTATGTTACTTTGCTACTTAAGGAACGATACGATACGAAAAATACACAGTGTGTTCTTGAATTCCAAACAGTGCGTTTGATTGCGAACATAAATTTGGTCCGTCGAGCCGGATATTTGAGTGAGTAAAATCAAGTCTTTGAATAACTCTGTGTACTAAATCTCCACCGAGAAATTGTATGGTAATTTACAATTTGGTGAAGACGTGCATTGTTGAAGTTATTTGTATAAATACTTGAGAGTAACCACCAAATAATCGAAAATACAATCAAGAAAAGGGCGTCGAAATGACAGAAGCAGAAGCAGTCATTAGCATCCAGCGGGACAATTTTCTGGCTTTAACTAGGATGGTTCGGAATCTCGGGAAGGATAGTAGAGAGCGACACTGCCTGGCTTATTTCGAAGCCAGATTAGAACGCGTGCAAGAAGTATGGACAGCATGTCAATCACAGCATGCCATTATACTTGCAACAATCGATGTTGCAAAGCGCAAATCATACAACGATGAGTATGAACAGATTGAGGAGCTACACCTTGACTTGGTTACAAAGTTGAGAACAGGTGTCCACGAGTACAAGGACAAGGCCGGTCTTAATAAGCTTGAAGAGCCTAGGGCCACAACGAATAGCCAGGTGCGACTGGAGAGGCTGACAATACCGAAGTTTGATGGCAGTTATGGCAACTGGCGGATGTTTAACGATCTGTTCAGTTCACTGGTGCATCAAAACAAAAATCTCTCTGACGTTGAGAAAATGCAGTATTTAAAGACTCACGTCACAGGAGAAGCAGCAAGAGCCCTCCAGCACATGGACATTACAAACGAAAACTACCCGGTTGCAATCGAACTATTGCGTAAACGATTCGAAAACAAACGGGCTATAGCGTGGAATTATCTACACAAGTTTCATAAGCTGCCTGCAGCAAAGGAGGAGCGTGACTCTACCATCAAACACATGATGGATACGACAGCGGAGCTTATAGCAAACATGAAGGGTCTTGGGATTATCACAGAGCATTGGGATCTACTGATCATATTCTCATTGAGTCAAAAGTTGGATACTCAATCCAGGAAATTATGGGAAGCCTCATTAGGATCATCTGGAGATATCCCCAATTTGGAGGCTTTCATGGATTTTCTCACTAGTCGCTTCAGAACATTGGAAGCACTAGACGCTCCAAAAAAGACAAACAAAGTGGAAGTGTTTACTGCTCGCGAAACCGCCAGATGCAATATCTGCAGCAAAGGCCACTATGTGACACAATGCAATGTCTTCAAAGAATTGAATATCCACAAACGCAGGCAGTTCGCAAAGGAAAAAAAACTCTGTTACAATTGCTTAGGAGGAGGGCATCTTATCAGTCAATGCCCGTCCAAATCAAGATGTCGTACTTGCTCTATGAAACACCACACGTTGCTCCATAATAGAGAGGGTGTTGAACAAACAAAAGGATTTTCAGCCGAAGCGAAACCCTTTGTTCCAGCCACCAAATCCTTGACAGCAACAGAAATTAATTCACCTGACGTTCAACCTTCATTCATGGACTCGTCTAGTGCATTGGTGGCGGCGCAAAGTGAAACCATCAGCACCCAGCCTATCTTATTGGCCACAGCGTGTGTACAAATCGAAAACTCATCTGGGGAACTCATAATGATGAGAGCATTGGTTGATTCTGGTTCTCAGAGCAGTTTCATAACGGAATCAGCTGCCCAGTTGCTTGGATTAACACGCGGTTCAGTAAAAACTCAAGTTTGCGGGATCGGAGCATCGTCAAGGGTTCAGATTAGAGGCAGCATATCATTTAATATGAGGCCGAAAATTGGAAAAGGCGCCATCAGCGTGAAAGCATTAGTAATACCCAAAATTACAAACATATGTCCGTCGATCGAAATGCGAGTGAGTCCTCCAAAATCAATATCTGCTTCCCAGTTAGCTGACCCATTTTGTGGAACTCCCGGTCGGGTGGATATACTGCTTGGAGCTGATGTATTTCATCTTATTATAATGCCCGGTGTCAAGAATGGAAATCCTTGTGCCATAAATACTAGGCTTGGATGGATTTTACTTGGACCAACAGCAACTACAGGGCATGAACACACAATTACATCTTTAGTGGGAACTGAAGAAAAGACAGATGAGCTCATTCGTAAATTTTGGGAAATTTCAGAAGTTCCCACAAAGCCTAATCTAACGCCAGAAGAATACGCTGCAGAAGAATGGTATGTAAAAACCACCACACGACAGAACTCAGGCAGGTACATTGTTAGACTCCCATTTAAGGAAAACGTTGACGCAAAGAGAACTTTACAAAATTCACAGTCCACAGTACATATTCGTTTTTCACAATTAGAGAAACGGTTAATGCGTGATGAGACTCTCGGCAAACAGTATCGAGCTTTTATGGAGGAATACATACAGTTGGGACACATGGTCGAAATCCCCTCGCAGGAGATCTCGTCCGCTTATAGTTATTATCTGCCACATCACGCAGTTAGCAAAGAAGACAGCACGACCACTAAACTTAGAGTGGTCTTCAATGCATCGCAGACCACACCATCCGGTAAGTCACTCAATGACCTCTTGCTTGTGGGTCCAACTGTGCAGAACAATTTAGTGAACATACTTATGAGATGGAGGATGTACCGATACGTGATGGTTGCCGACATCGAGAAGATGTACCGGCAAATATTAGTACACCAAAAGGATCAGGATTATCAACGTATCTTGTGGCGGAACCACCCTTCGGAGCCTGTAAAACACTTCAGGCTGACTACAGTAACGTACGGAACAGCGTGCGCTCCATATCTGGCGATAAAAACTCTGCATCAACTAGCAGAAGACGAAAATATATGTTATCCTCAAGCATGCAAGTCCATAAAAGAAGACTTCTATGTTGACGACGTTCTTACAGGTGGACAAACCATAGGAGAAGCAAAACTCTTGCAACGCGACTTAATCACAGTAATGAACAAGGGCGGTTTCAAGCTGCGAAAATGGGCTGCTAATCACGATTCTCTTCTTGCTGCCATCCCTGAATCTGAGAGAGAGATTCAATTACCACTAGACTTTGAGGAGACAAGTACAATCAAAACCCTTGGCTTGCGATGGCATCCGGCTAAAGATGCATTCTCGTTCAAGGTGAATTTAGAACAAATTTCTAGCGATCAGCTGACTAAACGACAGCTATTATCCGAAATCGCAAAATTATATGATCCAGTGGGATGGCTACAGCCTTGCATTGTGGTCGGGAAAATTATGATGCAGCAGATATGGGTGACCAAAACAAATTGGGATGAGCCAATTTCAACTGAGTTTGATCTCAAATGGCGAAAATTTCGATCACAACTGCCGGAATTGCAAGGAATTTCCATACCAAGATGGATGCAATACATCAATATCGAGACAACACAGATACATGGATTCTGTGATGCGTCAGAGGCCGCTTATGCTGCTGTCATTTATCTTCGTGTCGAACACAACGATGGGACAACATCTGTCAGACTTTTGACATCAAGATCAAAGGTGGCCCCATTGAAAATCCAATCAATACCTCGTCTTGAACTCTGTGGAGCAGCTCTTTTATGTGATGTTATGAAGGCTACTATGGAGGCTCATGGGTGGACGCAAATTAAACCACATTTCTGGACAGACTCTACGATAGTCCTTCAATGGCTTCAAAGCCCAGCATCAAGATGGAAACCGTTCGTCGCAAACAGAGTTAGCAAAATCCAATCTGAGTCATCAACAGGACGATGGGAGCATGTCAACAGTAAACTCAATCCAGCGGATATTGCATCGCGAGGTGTGCTCCCACACGATCTCATTCAAAATAGCCTTTGGTGGAATGGGCCCAGTTGGCTAAGAGATCATCCCAGTAAATGGCCCAAAATCAGCTCAAAACTGGATCATGCCATGGCCGAAACAGAGAAGAGATCCAGCACCTCAATTTCATTGGTTGCAAATAGGAAGCAACAACTAGAAATCTTTGAGAGGTTTTCTTCATTAACAAGGCTTATCAGAGTTTACGCATACTGCAGACGGTGGATTACTAGGTCAAAAGGCGAATTTCTGTCATCAATGGAATTGCGCCAAGCGGAGATAAGCTGTATTCGAATAGTTCAGCAGGAAGCATATCCTGATGAGATTAAGATACTGGAAGCAAACAAGCCATTGCCAAAGTCAAGTCCCTTGAGACAACTAACGCCTATTATCAATGCAGACCGACTGCTCCGAGTGGGAGGAAGATTGCGAAATAGTAACGTAAATGAAGATTCGAAGCATCAAATAATCATACCGCGAGGACACGTGGCTAACTTAATCATCAGGCACTATCATCATCTGTCATTACACGGCCCGCACAAGCTGGTTTACAGCAATATCCTCCAGAAGTATTGGATCGTAAATGGCATGACAGCTGTTAAAACATTAACTAGGAAATGCATCACTTGTTTTAGAGTAAATGCAAGACCTTCCCAGCAATTGATGGGTTCTCTGCCACGAGAAAGAGTTCAGCCAGGAAAGCCCTTTGCCAAAACAGGTTTAGACTATGCCGGCCCTTTGACAATCAAGTGGAGTAGCGGTAGGGGAGCAAAAACAACGAAAGCATACATTGCTGTTTTTGTTTGTCTGTCCACGAAGGCCGTACATTTGGAGCTAGCAAGTGATTTGACATCCAAAACTTGCATAGCCGCTATAATAAAATTTATAGCAAGAAGAGGAATGTGCCACACTTTAGTAAGTGACAACGGAACGAACTTCGTCGGAGCAGACCGGATGCTTCGGGAATCTGCAAGGAGAATGGTGATTGAAGCGCAAACAACACTAGCCACAAACAGCATCGAATGGAAGTTTATCCCTCCCGGAAGCCCTCACCTTGGGGGAATCTGGGAAGCTGCTGTAAAGTCAATGAAGCGGCACATGATAAAAGTCATCGGCTCACATTTGTTAAATGTCGAAGAAATGTATACGTTCTTGGCGCAAATTGAAGCGTGTCTAAACTCAAGACCTCTGACTCCATTAAGTACTGACCCAAATGATTTGTCGGCACTGACACCAGGACACTTTTTAACTGGAGCTAACTTATTTGAGCTTCCTGACAAAATCTCAGAAAATAATATTTCCAAGAAATGGCAGCTGATCCAAAGATTAAAACAGCACTTCTGGCAGCGATGGAGCATTGAGTACCTAACGCAGCTCCAGCAAAGATCTAAATGGTTCACTGAAAACCGAAAGATCAGGGTGAATGATCTCGTCCTGATAAAATATGAGAACTGTGCGTCAACGAGATGGCCCTTAGGAAGAATAATAGCTCTGCATCCTGGAGATGATACTCTGGCCAGAGTGGCTACCATCAAAACAATTAACGGCTTAATAAAACGAAGCATCTCGAAAATCTGTCCTTTGCCAATAAACGATTATGTCGGCAGCCGTGAAGAATCAACGGCGACGAACGCCTCTCCGAAAGATGACGATTTCGATTGCAATCAGCCATCAACTCCAGCAAACAATGATCCTAATAGCGATCCCCCTTCAAATCTGATGAGTACAGACACTGGCAGTAGACAATCAATGATGGTTGAAAATCAACGTAACACGCGTGTGCGATCTACCAGCAACCATGCGACCACATCAGCGAAATGGTACGAACCCAGCAGCTGATTTAATTTAAGAAATATCTTAGTAATGTAATCCATAGAACTAGAAACTTTCAGTAAACTGGTACAAACTCAAAGCAGAAAACTATAGATTGTAACCCGAGAAAAGTAATTATATTAAATATCATTTAATATAACTAAAATGCTACATTAATTATTTCTCTTCTTCAAAATTTCATTCATAAGCATAGAGTTGTACCACGAACAGTATCTTGTGTATAAAAACCACTAAAGCTGTAATGTAAGCATTTAATATAAGAATGATGTTTTCCCAGTCGCAAATCAGTGTATAGAAGAACCAGTGGTTCTTGGCGGGCAGAATGTTTAGAAAAAAAACTCAGTAAATAACTCGAAATATTCACTAGTACGGTCTAGACTGAAATTTGATCTAATGCAAACAGATCTGCAACATAGTCACTTGCCCTACGCGTGTGACTATCAGTTGATACAATGTTGCGAAGCTTAGTCAGCATAAATACTTGTGTGACTGTAAATTGACCATGGGTAAGCGACTGGGAAAATGAATTTTGCTGTTTACAATATGTTATGTTACTTTGCTACTTAAGGAACGATACGATACGAAAAATACACAGTGTGTTCTTGAATTCCAAACAGTGCGTTTGATTGCGAACAAATACTATAGGATAATAGTTTTTTTATTAGTCTTTTCAAAAATTGCAACGCTAGTGAAATACATATAATGTGATGGAAAAATAAATTTTTTATTCGACTAAAAAAGAAGGCTTTGGATTTAACAACAAAGTGTCGTGCGAAAGCTGTAAACAGATTACAACTGTTCCGTCTAGTGCAAGAATAAATTCAGGTGTTTACGAAGTTAATTATCGGTTTGTTTTCGTGATGAGGATGTTAGGCTTAGGATTAGATGGCTGTGAAAATTTTTGCGGCTTGATGGATTTGTCTTGTAGTTTTGTTTTATCCAAATCGACGTACAATGATTGTATGAAAAAAATCTGCTCGACTGTAAGAGAAGTAGCGCATAGATTTTTTTATCTGCTATAAAAGAAGAAAAAGCAGCAAAAGCCGAAGAGAAAAATACTGAAGATGAAGACGAACTCACTGCGCGGACTCCTGCACTGAAAAAACACATGGCGCCAGACGCCATAATTTATGGACTTCTGGCGCCATGTACATAGTCGATTTGGGGATTGTGACAAAATATAGCGGCACACGCCATATTACATGGCGAAAAGTACATAGGAGCAGACGCTATGCTTATAGCCGTCCACGCCATGTACTATGGTTTTCCACGCCATGTACTATAGTCCTCCACGCCATGTATTATGGCCCCCCACGCCATCTACTATAGTCCTCCACGACATGCACTTTACGCAAACTAAAATACCACAATAAAGGTCTAATAAAAAATTTAACTCTTAAAATATTTGCACGCATGCTTAACACTAGATATGTATGCCTTTAAATAAATAATTTTTTTTAATTTTCTTGGTTTTAGTTTTTTTTTTCTTTTATTTTCTTCTTCATAGTACTTCCCAGACAACTAGTTTGTTTGGATAAGGGACAGCACAAAGTTTTACGTGCCAACGTCACGTGGTATTCTCAAGCGGTCCCCAATCTAAGTACTAAGTGCGACCAACACTGCTTAACTTCGGTGATCTGACGAGAATCGGTTATCCCAGTATGGTATGGCCGTATATTCAAATATACTTCAAATAACGAACAATATCTAAATTCGCTCACCTATAAATGAAGCCATATTACATGGCTCATGGTACTATGTAATATGGCGTGTGGGGCCATAATTTCTGAGCCATGTAATTATGGCGCTGGGAGCCATACTGCATGGCTCAGGATACTATGTACATAGCGTGTGGGACCATAAATGCTGCGCCATGTTACATGGGACCACGCGCTATGTAGATTCTGACATTATGGCGCTAGGAGCCATATTGCATGGCTCAGAGTACTATGTACATGGCGTATGGGACCATAAATAAAATTAAAAGTTGTTTTAAATTCTTCATTAGATAGTGTTAGGAGCCATTTTTTCACATTAAATTTGAATCTTTCAAACGGATTAATACCCTTTAAATACTCAGGGAGTTTATTAAAACACTTAGGTCCAATGTAGGAAACAAATTTTTGTGTTTGTGTTTTACGGCAAGCGGGAACTATCATAATATTACGGTTTGTTCTTGTGGCGAGGTAATCTTGAGCATTGTTGGGTTTTACATACTTGTAGGTATAAAAGAGAGTAGCGGCTAAGTAAAGTTTTTTAATATCAAATACTATGGCGAAGAGCTCAGCGGTCGGAAATCTACGGGGCAATTGGAAGATTACTTTTAGAATCTGTCTTTGCGTTGACTTTAAGTTTGTGAGGTGGGTAGAAAAGGTGCCACCCCATCCAGCAATGGCGTATTGCAGACCAGATTGGACAAGCGCATAATAAATCGTTTTTAGTTGATCTATCGTCAATAAATCCCTTAAAGAATAAAAAACGTGTATGCTTCGCCTTAACTTAGCGTTAACTTCTTCTGTGTGATTATTCCATTTGAGATTATTATCGATAGTCACCCCTAGATATTTGGCATGGTCTACAACACGGATTGCTTTACATTTGACGTTACATGCAATGTTGTCTCCATGCCTACAGTTTTGGTCGTGTAAAGGAAGAATACGTACGTTAGGCTGACCTGTAGTTGTGAGAGAAAACGCAATTATGTTAGTTTTATCTGTATTTAGTTTGAGGTGGTGATTGTGTAACCACCTTAGTACATTATCCATGTGAACTTGGCATAACCTGAAACTCTCTGCCCAGCTTGGGGTCGAAATCAGCATTACCGTGTCGTCAGCAAAGGATATTATTTTAATTTTTAATTTTTTAATTTTTAATTAAGTGCACTTTTGTTCAAATTGCAAAGATCATTTACATAAATGAGGAATAACAATGGTGAAAGGACAGTCCCTTGTGGTAAACCTACATCGGATTTGAAACACCAGTCACTATAAGCGTTGTTAGCTTTGACTCTTTGTTGCCTTTGGCTTAGGTATGAGCTCAGTAATTTTAGGGGTTTACCTATGATGCCAATCGCACTCAGTTTTTTTAACAGCAGGTTTTTGGGTACCGTGTCGAATGCTTTCTTTATGTCCATAAATACAGCTAAAGGCTTATTATTGATGTCGATTTCAGAATACAAGAAGTTTATGACCTTTAGTACTGCATCCTCTGTACCTAATTTTTCTTGAAACCCGTATTGGTTGTTAGATAGTACATTGTTTTCCGTCAAGTATTTAGTTAATCTATATTTTATACATCGTTCAAATATTTTTGCAACTATGGGTAGAAGCGATATGGGTCTGTAGTTATTCACGTGCGTTTTTCCCACAACTCACGTTTTCAAAGTCGATGCCCATCATAACATAATTTTATCGAGGAGCAATATTTCTTTAGCTACATCTTCCTTTTTCTCTCTTTGCTCCTTTTCACAATTGAATAATGTGCCTAATGTTAATAACAGAATACTCGATTTTGTTCTTACTAACTCTCCTCTGTCATCTGTTCGTTTATGTGCTGCTCTGTCACCTTGTGTCAGTCCTGATCCTCACCATCCACCTCTTGCTATAGAGCTTTCCTTCACCTCATTCCCTAAAAATAAAAATACCTCTGCGCTGCGTTATAACTTTGCTAAAGCTGACTTCACTTCCATGTCCAATGTTATTAATGCTGTTAACTGGTTTGCTTTTTTCAGAGGTCGAAGTGTTGATGATGGCCTTCATGCGTTCTATGATTTCTTGTGTAATATTGTTTTCTGTCACACTCCCACTTTTCGTGTTCGCAGAAGTATTGATCCGCCTTGGTTAACTGTTGACGTGATGCGTGCTCTTAAAATCAAAAGCGAGGCGCGTCGTAGATTTCGAAGCTCCGGTTTAGAGGCTGACTTACTGAGATACAGAAATTTACGCTCGTGTGCTAAAAAGATGGTTAAAGATGCGATGAGTGCTTATCATGCCCACATTGAAGCCTCTATATCATCCTGTCAACAGAAACCCTTCTGGTCCTATATCCGTTCCCTTAAAAAGTCTCCCTCTATCCCTTCTCTGATGCACCTTAATGATTTGTCTGCTTCCTCGCCTAATGAAATTTGTGAGCTATTTGCTCTTTTCTTTTCTTCTGCTACCTCTCAGCCTAATCCATCTTTCTCTGCTAATATTCCCTCTCCAGATGTTAATAATTGTTGTTTGTTTTTAACGAACCCGTTGGAGGTCGAAGGTTTGCTTGCTAACCTAGATTGTAGCACCAGCTGCGGACCCGACGGCTTACCTAACATATTTGCAAAGTCATTGTCATCATCCTTGTGTGTTCCTTTATCTGTCATCTTTAACCTTAGTATTGCTTCCTGTACGTTTCCTTCTACCTGGAAGTCAGCAAATATTTATCCCATCCTTAAAACCGGAAATTCATCCTGCGTCTCCAATTATCGTCCCATATCCCTTCTATCTTGCTTCAGTAAGCTTCTCGAAAAAGTTGTTTACAACAGGGTTTACCCTCTAATTGAACCTCTTCTCGCTTCTGAGCAACATGGTTTCGTCAAAGGTAGGTCAACGGTTTCCAACCTTCTTTCGTTCACCAATACTGTTGCCTCCGCCATCGACCAGCAAAAGCAAGTGGATGTATTATATACTGACTTTGCCAAGGCTTTTGACTCCGTGAACCACGAAATCCTCCTTTCAAAGCTTGATGGTTTCAATATTTCGGGTCAGCTCCGTTGCTGGTTTTCCTCATACCTTCGTGATCGTGCTTGTTTTGTAACGTTTCACTCTTGTTCTTCTTCCCCCTTTTATCCTACTTGTGGTGTCCCGCAAGGTTCAATTCTTGGTCCTCTCCTTTTCCTCCTGTTTATTAATGATCTCCCTTCTCTCTTCAACTCCCCGTGTCTCTTGTACGCTGATGATCTGAAAATTTTCAGGGTGGTTGAGTCAGTGAATGACTGCTCCCAGCTGCAGGATGACCTGTCTGCTCTGAGTAACTGGTGCTCTGTCAACTGTATTTCCCTTAATGTTGCTAAATGTTTCCAGATGTCCTTCACATGTAAATTATCCCATATCACGTTTCCCTATTCTATCCTTGGCTCTTCCCTCCATCCTATTGATAATTTCATGGACCTTGGTGTTTTGTTTGACACTAAATTAAAATTTGATGTCCACATTTTGCGTGTCACATCCAAGGCCTCGCGCTTGTGCGGCTTCATTCTAAGAGCGTCCAGACCTTTTACTGATATTTCCTCGTGTGTTCGCTTGTCCATCTCCTTTGTGCGTAGTGTCCTCGAATATTGTTGTCAAATTTGGTGTCCTCATTATCGTTTCTTAATTGATGCTGTTGAGTCTGTACAACGTAAATTTACTCGCTCACTATTCCTCAAGTTCCGTATTCCCTACTGTGAGTATAGTATGCGTCTTTCCATCCTTGAAATCCCTACTCTTATTTCACGCAGAGTGTATTTCGACGAATGTCTCCTGTATAAAATGATTACTGGATCTATTACTTATATCCCCGGAGCGCAGTTTTCTGTTCGTGACCCGGTACATTCTTCCAGGTCTTCATTTATCCTCAACGTACCATTTGCTCGTACTCATACATATTTTTACTCTCCTCTTTTACGCTTGCCTAGGCAACATAATTCTTTGAATATTGGTCCTCTTCCGCCCTCGTTACGCATTTTTAAAAATATGTTAAGAGGATGCGTTTTATCGCATGAAATGAAGTAACTCTTTGAATTTTTAATGTCATATCTGTGTAGAATTTATGATTAAATTTCACCGCCTCATTATACTTTGTTTAGTTTTAATTTATAGTCTCTTTTATTTTTATATATAAGTTTTTTCTTTGTCTAATCTTTAATTGGATTTGTATCTGTTGATTTAGACAATAAATAAATAAATAAATAAATAAATAACTCCAAAACTACTGCACCGATCCTTTTGAAGGTTTGAATACTATTTTTCTACATAATTTACGAGGTAACGCTGCAGAGTTTTTCTTCGAATTTATCTGTATTTTTAATTTTCCAATAACAAATCAACCGGTTTTTTTTTGCAAAAAATCGCGTTTTTTCGTTCAAAGTGCTCACAAAAAGTGAAAAATTGAAGTTTCGAAAAACCCTCCCAGCGTTACCTGGGGAAAGCGATTATCTAACGAAATACGTTTGATTTTTTGATATCAGATGATCCGGCACCGAGTCATGATGGGCACCGAAATTCACCTTTTTTACGAGACGCTCCAGAAGAATTGCTGCCATCGCCGTATTTTTTAATATTTTTTCATGAAAATTTCACAAAATATTCTTCAAATGTTATACTATAATGTACCGTTGGTTTTAATAAATTGATTTTAACTGTTTCATCTAAAAAAAAAATCACAAAAATGTGCTTTTTTAACACGAATTAACCCTACTCCGCCCTTAAGCGTTTAATAAGCTTGTAATAACTAATGAGTACATATTTGCATATGTAAAAGACTTGTAAATGCAAAACTAACGCAGCTGGTGGCGGTGATAAACGTCGAGACCGTTTATTGTAAGCATCTACCCGAGACTTCTGTCTGTCTGTTGGAGATGGACACTAATAGTAGAAAACAAAAGGGACCGAACCATCCATAAATGATGTGCTTTGTAATGACCCACTCAACTGTACAATGAGCAGCGGCAACAAACAGGCAGTATGTACACCAATGTGGTAAGGAATCACACCTAAAGCAATATCCACTTCGATTCAACCTGAATTCCCTTACAGCTGGTTGAATCCGAAAATCAGGAAAACCATAAACAAACATTTTGCAACAAAGATTTGGTTGTAAATATGTATATATATATATGGTATGAGGACACACATATATATATATATATATATATATATATATATATATATATATATATATATATATATATATATATATATATATATATATATATATATATATATATATATATATATTACATAATATATAAATATATATATATGTTACATGCATGTACATCAGGCGCATTTGCTTAGGGGATTCGTTTCGTATTGGGCAATGATGCTGGGAAATTGATGATAACATGATTGTGGCCACAAACTCACACGCGGGAGAAATCAGTCGCAACCACGATACATGCCTCCTCTTTGGTAAGTTAAATGCAAATAAGTGAAGTATTTTGTATATCAAATAAAGGCAAACCTTTTATTATCATTTTAAAACCAATATATACGCAATTCGTTGTGAGAATTGGCCTATTTTACTATCTAATATCTTGTTACGACCTTGAATAAAATATGTATATCGATGGTTAAATGTTTTACTGAATTTTCATTATAATTACGAATACAGGAGATTCGAAAAATTATTAATTCGAAAACAGCTACTTGCAGATCTCAGGCGATAAGTGACAGAATTCAGCATTTAAGAAATTTTTGACTTTTGTAATTATGCTTATGTTATGAAAACCAAGCGAAATCCTTGCTTGATAGTCGAGTCGTCAAAAATTCTTAGATCTAAGTCTCAGTCATTTCCTTGTCTCGGTGTTAAAGGTTAAAGGTTAGTACGCTGCCGAGCCTGAATTCCTGTCCCCCTTTAAAATGCATGGGAAAAGAGTGACGGAATTCCGGACCTGAATTTTTTTTCAGGTCACTTGAGAAAATCGGTACGCTGCCCGTCCTGAAACGTTGCCTGAAAAGTGTCAGAATTTCAGTGTTGCTTTTCGCTCGTAGGTGGCTCTGCAGCACAAGTGGAGAGTTTTTTCAGGCACGAGGTGCCTGAATTAAATGGTCTGCTATTTATTTGGTCACGGAAAGCAATCATTTTGGCCATTTTGACCGCGCGTCAAATTTGAATTTTGTTTGAAAATTTGAATTTTGTTTGAAAATTTGAAATTTGTTGTACGTCGGAACTTTCTGTCTTCTAATTTTATGCGTAGGATAGTTCGTGCAGAACTTGAAGCAATGATTTTCCAGCACATTTGGTTTTTTTGGCAGATACGTTTGCTAGGAAGCACTTTAATTAGCTGGTTGGTTAATTGAATTAGTGCGACGTTATAAAAGATCTGTTCGCGTACTTCAGCAAACTGCAGCAGTAACATAATTTGGCAGCTGGCTTCTTTTTGCTGCAAAATTTGGCTTGAAGCAATTATGCGAATCTATTTGAATATATTATAATAGATTCAGGTACGCGAACAGACCTAAAGTTTTCAACACCGCATGTGTACGCGATATGAAATGCATGGATGGAAATTATGTATTCGTGTGAAGGAAATATATATCAAATAAACAATTATTAAATAGATAACATAATTGTTTTACTTCGAAAAACTACGCCTATTTTCATTCAGTCTAATTGAATTTAAAGTGAAAGTAGTTTTTAAAATTTGCTACTAGAACTTTGTTTCTTTCATAAACTTTGGTTTGGTTCATAATATAGCAGTATGATGAGGCAGCAAACCTGAATGAATTTAAAATTGAAGAGCTGAAAGAAGCATTGATGGAATAGTAACATAGTATTTCACATACAGTTGGTAGATTGTAAAGGTTATTTTCAAAGAAAGCTAATTTCTAAATCCCATGCCGCCAAAGTTGAGAGCAATTAACTGTCACTTTGTAATATTCTACACTTCTCTACACGAAAATTTTTCCATGTAGAAATAAATAGCACAACGAGTGTCCGGAATTCAGGCTCGCCAGCGTACTAACCTTAAAGAGCAAAAAAAGGACAAAGAGATGAAACCCGTCGGCAAGCCCAGGAATGTTAAACTGATGTATGAGCATGCATGGGATAATCCTATGAGCAGAGCTGCCTTAGATCAATTTGGGGCCCTGGGCACTTTAAGATATATGTAGCCCCTAAGACAGAGAATTATTAATAACAGGCAATAGAAAAAAACAGGAGCAGGTTAGCGGAATTCTAGATATGTATATTTATCTACTAGCTGATTCGGCCAAACTTCGTACCGCCTCAAAATCAATAAATGTTGTTTTAACGTATTAGCTGAATTAAATTCAGTTTTTTATTAAGATCAAAATGAATGAAGTTCAATAAGTGTACCAAAATCAAAATGTTATATTGAAATGAATGTAATTCACGTGGCAGTAAGGCATTTTCTTTATTGAAGCGAATCAAAATGATTTGCACAGCATAATTGCACCAATTTCTGTTAAACTATTTGCTGTATGAACTCCACTTAGGCCGATTACCTTCATTCCAACACCTTGTGATATAAAAAATTATTTCTTCTTGTGCGATGAAAATACGACAAGCTCAACGATTCCTCATTGCCAACTGAGCCGTTAGACGTACAACTGTCTCTCTTTGCTATTTTATTTGTGAACAGCGTGGCCAGATATTTGGGAGAAAATATAGCCCAATTTTTTATTATTTGTAGCCCAAAAACCTTCATTTAAGTCATGGAAATCGTTCTAGTGCTCTTAGGAGCAGTTTCCACTGAGGATCGGACCAGACATTTAAATAACTTCCAGTCCGTCTTCTTTCTGTTAATAAAGGCTGCCTGCTCAGCTGAGCTGCCGCCACCCACATTGAACGGTATATACCTTTGGTCAGAGAAAGAACACTCCTGTAGAACTCTCCAGTCTTGGAGAAAATGCAAGTGCCGTCCACTGACCAAGGTAACGTCAAGAATCTCCCTATGGTTGGTATTGACGATGCAAAGTTCGTGGGCAAGGATGATGTCAAAAAGTTCCTCACCTCGGCCCTTTGTGCTGGAGCTACCCCATACTTCATAATGAGCATTAGAGTCAGCCCCCAGAATAAGAGGCACACCAATTTTTTGGCTTCAACCACAACACCCTTGACAATGTCGCACGGAGGGCTAGTGTCATGATCGTGTGCCATGTAGCAAGAAACAAACCAACATGATCTCTGAACGATTTCCACTGCGACAGCCATGTTATCCTTGTCACAGAAATTGTGCAGTACAAGGAGGTTAATGGTTTGCTTGACAAGAATACAGACACGTGGCTTGTGCAAGCCATCAGGTGCTATCAGTCTGTATCCATTGGTGCGGAGCCCGCAAACCCGGTTTTTGGCAGCCCATGGTTCTTGGAAAAGAATTAGCTCCTCCTCTGTCCTGGACAAGCAGAGCCGCTGATGCTGCTGTGGAATGGTGTAGGTTAACTTGCAGTACCTTCACCATCATACATTAATTGATAAGGGTAAGGTCGAGGTCCTGCTCCTCCTCGGACATAGAAGCCCCCCCAGTCCCTTGCTCTGCATCCAGCGTCATGAGGTCCAAGCAGCCACCCAACTCAGAGGTAGTTCCGATGCTAACCCCATCAGCAAAGAGGAGTTTAACATCCGATTTCTCATCAGAGGTCATCCTCAGACAGTCAACAGACCCCTTTTCAAGTGTTTTGGGTTAGGATTCCCCGAAACAGAGCTCTTTGGCTAGTCGCTTCGGTAGATTCGTAGCGCCAGATTCTCTACTTCGTACCTGATTATGCCCTTACGAGCATCGAAGACCGGCAGTGCCTCTTCATTAATGATGAAGAGGGCTTCCCGCCGATTATCTACAGGCTCGGCAATCTTGGCAACCCTCCAATCCTCCGCAGGAAGATCTGGGTTGAAGAGCCGCACAATGTCCAGGACTTCTACTGGAGCCGAATGAAAACAAGGAATCCATGTCCTGCATCTTGTCCGACTGGGGATTTCATCCTTAAGCACCACCTTGATCTCTTTTGTAGAAATCGGCCGATCGTTAGTCTCCGCACGCAACTAGCCTGATTCTTTTGTACCATCCCGCTTCGGTCACTCTAGGTGGAGGACTCGAGCTAGCCTTCTGCAGCTTGCAGCGGACTCCGAATATAGCCTGCTTTATTTTGAGCCAGTTTTCGAAAGAGATGATTCCATCTCCCTTGCTGGCATCAATCACGGCCCAAACAAAGCACTCTTTGGCCATCTCGTTAAATGGCCGAGTTGTCCTTGAAAGGGTTGCCATTAGCTTCTGCTTTTTGCATTCTTGCCTGCCCTGATTCTTCCAAAACAAAATCTGGGCGTCATACAAAAGTCATACGAGCTTAGGAAAAATCTTAGGACTCCAGAAAAAATCCTTGGAGTCTGCGAAAAAAATATGGGGGATAAGAAAAAATTCTTGGAGTCTGCGAAAAAAAATATGGAGGCTACTCTAGAAGAAATCGTAGAAGCATGGGAAAAAATCAGGAGAGCTTGGGCAAAAACAGGGGACTCTTGGAAAAATTATGGGACCTTAGGAAAAATCAGGACACTCTTCAAAAATGATTCTGAATGTCCTAGAAAAAATCGAAGGCCGCTAGAAAAAATCCTTGGAATCTGGGCAAAAAAATCATAGGTGCTTATGACAAATCTGAGGACTCTACGAAAAATCCTTGGACTCTGCGAAAAAGTTTTACGGGCTTAGAAAAAATCAGGTTAGTCTAGAAGAAATCGTAGAAGTGCTGGAAACATTCAGGGAAGCTCAGGAAAAATCAGGGGGATTTAGGAAAAATTCTGGGAGTCTGACGAAAAATCATGGGAGCTTAAAAGAATTTCAAAGACTCTATAAAAAATACTAGGAAACAGGGAAAAAATTATGAAAGGTTGCATAACATCGGGCGAATCTGGTAAAAATTCTGGTAGTTTTAGAAGAAAAAAAACATGGAAAATCGGAAAACATCAAGAGACTCTAGGAAAATTCTAAGAGTCTGGGAATGAATTTTGGAAGCCTGGGTAAAATCCAACAACTCTAGAAAAATTCTAGGAGTCTAGGGAAGAATTATCGGAGCTTCGGAAAAAATAAAAGGCTAGAAAACATTCTCGGGAAACAATTTCTAAGAAAACATTTTCTTAAGTGCTTCACCCTGAAATCGTTAATTTTTTTTTACTATTCGTCCTGTACATAAGTAAATAAAATACCGAACGATACGGAAAGACTATGCAATAATGAAAATATTTTAAAAAAATTCATAAAAAAGGAAAATGTAATAATTCTTTCACTAGTAACGGTGACATTAATCAGTAGCGTTTCGTGCGATTAGCACTGCACAAGCAATTTCTGACACGACTGTATGTGTCTAATCTAGTTCTCACCAAAATGTAATGCTTCGCTTGAGCTAAACGATAGGAAGGAAACAATATTAGAATGAAACCATAACAAAAGCCAAGCATACAACATTTTTTTTTTCTTCTTACATTTTCCTCTTAAAGTCTTGACAACTCAACATGAATGACTTTATACACGCATAGTCGATCAAAACAATAGACTTCAATAAATTTTGTCGTCCCTTTATGATTTGAATTCTAGAATTTAGTTTCTTGCAATGATGCAGAGGGGACAAGATACATACCAACATTGCAATTTGCCAATACGGAAAGTCAATTGTTGGCTCACTTACATTAACTACGTGCCTATTCCCAGGGAAAATACAGAGCCTTACGAATAATATGCCACCTATACACAGACGACCCGGTGTGGTGTGGTATTTCGAACAAAACCCTTTGTAAGATTGTGTCGGCATGTCATTTCGCGTGCTCGGTCTATTGAAATTCAAACTATCGGCTCGTCTTTTTCAAGTACACTCGGAGCAAGAATGTTGAAAATGTTCGACGCTAATCAAGTACTATTTTTTGATTCGTCACTACATGGTAGAGTACAACTAAACAATTCACCGTAAACTCAACGAGCTCTGACAGCGGGGAGCCAAGTAACAAGGAAATGAATGATATTTGCTTGTCGACTTTCGGGAATAGTTTGCTTGCGGCGATAAGGAAAAGAATAATCGAAAAGTAGTGTAACGTGCTGATATTCCAAGTACTATTATTCTCGATGCATACAAGTAACGAACTACTGTGCTACACAAAGCGAACAAACCGATGTCCTTATCGTATTTTGAAATTGCCAAATATGTCTTCAGCCGCTGAAACCCGGCAGAATCGAATTGAAGTCTGATTGCTTGAAAAATTTACTGGTTTCGTT
Organism: Nemotelus pantherinus; assembly: GCA_963978885.1. NCBI lineage: Eukaryota > Metazoa > Arthropoda > Insecta > Diptera > Stratiomyidae > Nemotelus > Nemotelus pantherinus. The sequence goes on along the minus strand of OZ022267.1, from coordinate 4,564,024 downwards.
TATTTCTTGGTTCTTATTCGTCATCAAATACAAGCTGCTTTCTATACCCAAGTCTACTATGCAGTTCGGGTGAAATGTCAACTTTCTTACAATTTTTACTGCAGGTAAAATAAAAAAAAAACTCTAGCGCACCTGAACCGCTAGAAACACTAATGTTCGAAGAACAGTAGAGGATTAGTGCAGATTTTGAGTGCATGTCCTACCACACATGCTCCAACCTGTTTCGATGACTAAACGATTTAACAATGCATTTAAACTCATAGTGTGGAAACCACTCGCATGAATTTTAAGATTTAGGAAAGCCAAACATTATAAAACTTTGAAAGCAGCATAACATAGCATAACCAAAGAAAATGCTCAGTGCTTGCAACATCAAAGTTTCGCTAGCATCACATTGCCTGCCTCGAATTTCGTTTCAATCCGATGACTGCATTGGAAGTTATAGGAATACAAAGAAATTTAGGGCTACCACCCGCAAAAGTTTTGAAATATTCTAGATCGTAATATTAGTTGTTTATTTTCACAAGATCACTATGATTTAAAAAAAAATTATGTGATAAAATCGCTTACTAGGGATATTCCAAAAAATACAAAACCAACCATAGCTGGCAACCCTATCATTGTTTTTCCAATTAGATTTCTGCTGAATATTGCCTACAATAAGTTTAATTTGCCATATGAATTTCGTTATGAATCCATGACTGCACTGGAATCTATACGGCAAAGAGCTTTATTTTCCTGAGCGAATTTTCAAAATTTGACACCAAAATTAAACTGTTTTAAACTGTGTTCCTTCGGCTAAATTACATTAACATTTCTAATAGCCCGTCCAGACTACGGATACTTATGTATCCGGATACATAAGTATTGTCCTCACTGCAGCGACATCTGCAGATACATTTTACCCTTGCCATGAAAATCAATGAAAAGTGTGGACGATACTTATGTATGCGGATACTTAAGTATCCGTACTGCTGTCTTGGACAGATTCCAGTTTATTGCTATGCCTTAAATAGGCATAATCATAACACTTCTCCGGTGGCTTCTAGGACTGATGCTGTCCATTGTGATGAAATCGCTTCACTGCGAATCATTTCGCCTCCATTGCAGATCTTCGTATCCAGATTTGCCTATGATACTACTCCCGATGCCGTTAAGCGCTTTATCTCCAAGAAATTGGGCTACACACCTCATATTTTTGCGTGTGTAAAATTGACCAAAGAAAATCTTCCGAGAAGATACGTTGCTTCTTTTAAGATAACTTTACCTAATAACTTAAATATAGTTGCTGAACCGGAATTTTGGCCGCCTGGGACTTTGGTTAAACTTTTTGTCAACCGTGAAAATTTTCGTTCCAGCCGCGTCAGGAGAAATCACACTTAACTTCTAGTCTTTCAAATATTAGATTATACTATCAAAATGTTCGTGGTTTGAGAACCAAGCTGGAAGAAATTAGAACTGCTTCATTTATTGAAAATGATCATCTTATATGCCTTACCGAAACCTGGCTTACGGAAAGCATCCTGAGTTCGGAAATCTTTCCGTGCTATAATGTCTACCGTAATGATCGTAATAGAATTGCTTCTGGTAAAGTCGACGGTGGTGGTGTCCTTGTAGCCGTATTAAGCTCTCTTCGAAGTAAGCTCTGCTCCTTCTCCTCCTATTGAATTTGTTGCTGTCTGTGTCTCCTTCTCTGACAAATCCTGTTTATTTCTCGCCTCATTGTATATTCCGTGTAACTGCCCTTTCCCCACGATTGAAAACTTTTTCTGTGAACTGTCTTCTTATCTTAATGTAACCTACCCTTCCACTCCAATTGTCATTTGTGGTGATTTTAACTTACCTTCTGTTCAGTGGAACCTCTCTTCTCATTGTGTGGAATCTTGTAACATATCTATTTCCTTGTCATCTTTTCTTTCTTCGTGTTCTCTCAATCAATTTAATATTTTCCCCAATAGCAATGGTAGAATTCTTGATCTTATCCTTTCCAACCTTGATCCATCTTCTTTCACTCTCTCTTCTGCCTCTTATCATTATGTGAAATCTGATAGCCATCATCCTCCACTTTCAGCTAATATACGCCTCCAGAGCTGTATTCTAAGCAAGCGGTGCAGGGTGAGTCGTTATAATTTCCATAAAACTAATTATGAGAGACTTAGTGCTGAAATTAATTCTATAAATTAGTTTAGTTTTTTTCGTGAACTTGATCCTGACCGCGCCGCTCTCTGCTTCTACCACAAGCTTCATCAACTTATATTAGCTAACACCCCTATATATCTGACTAATAAGCCTCATGATGCTCCTTGGCTTACCGGTAACGTCTTGCGTGCTTTGGATTCTAAAAACGCTGCTCGCCTGAAGTATTTGCAGTCGGGGTCTGGAAGGGACTATGCCGTTTATTCTCGTTTACGATCTGCTGCTAAAAAAGAAACTAAAACTGCAATCCGCAACTACTTTTCTGATATTGAATCGTCACTTAGATCAGATGGTCCTAAGAGATTTTGGTCATATGTGCGTAGTTTAAAATCTTCTTCCTCTATACCTGATTCTGTTTCTTTTAATAATTCTAGTGCTTCTACTCCGCAGGGAATATGTAATCTATTTGCAGACTTTTTTTCCTCTGTATACTCTAATTTTTCTTCTCATATCTACAGCATTCCTACTTTTCACTTTCCCACTTGCCTATCTGTGCTGGAGACCAATCCTCTTGAAGTCCAATCTATTATATCTACGTTTGACTCCAGCTCTTCTCTTGGCCCTGATGGAATTCCCAACTTTTTCGTTAAAAAACTTGCTTCTTCTCTTTGTGTTCCCTTGTCCATCATTTTTAACATTAGTCTTGTTAATGGTATTTTCCCAGCTTCTTGGAAAGTCTCAAACATTTTTCTTATCCACAAGTCTGGTGATCTAAACCTAGTCACCAACTATCGCCCGATCTCTATCATTCCTTGTTTTTCTAAAATCTGTGAGCGTCTAGTTTTTAATCGCGTCTATGATTCTCTTCGTCTCGTTTTTCCTGCTCAACAGCATGGTTTCGTGAAAGGCCGAAGTACTACCACTAACTTTGTAGAGTTTTCTCATTTTGTTGCTTCTGCTTTAGATAATTACCAACAAATAGATGTCATATACACTGACTTCTCTAAGGCCTTTGATTCAGTCAATCATGAGCTCCTTTTTCTTAAATTAGAGCATTATGGTATATCGGAGCCCCTTCTCTCGTGGATCTCTTCATTTGTATTTGATCGTATTTGTTATGTCTCTCTTCGTGGCTCCTCGTCCTCTCCTTTTTTTCCTACCTCCGGTGTACCTAAGGGATCTATTCTTGGGCCTTTGCTGTTTAATATCTTCGTCAACGATCTTCCTAATGTGTTTGAATCTCCTTGTCTAATGTACGCCGATGATTTGAAAGTTTTTCGAGTTATCAATACTCCTTCCGATTAACTTGCTCTTCAAACCGATTTGAACCGTCTTGTCTCCTGGTGTGACTGTAATTACTTGTCCTTGAATATCGCCAAATGTTACTCAATGTCTTTTTCATTGAAGCCTTGTGCATTTGTGTTCAATTACTCTATTTGTGACATCACCCTTTTAGTTGTGGATCATTTTACTGATCTCGGTGTTACCTTCGATCGGAAGCTAAAGTTCGACATTCATATTCGAACCATTACTCGTAAGGCGTCCCGGATTGCTGGTTTTGTTATACGCGTTTGCCACAATTCCTTTAACATTTCCACTTGTGTGCGTCTTTTTCTTTCCCTTGTTCGTTCTATCCTTGAGTATTGTTCTGTAGTGTGGGGTCCTCGTTTCTGTTATTTGTCTGAGGCGGTTGAATCTGTCCAGCGAAGGTTTACTCGCTGCCTTATTTTCAAGTACAACCTACCTTATTGTCCTTACAGTGAACGTTTATCAATCCCCAATATTCCTCGACTCGACCAGCGCAGAGTTTACCTCGATGAATGTTTTCTTTTTAAAGTTTATTGCGGCCATTTATCTTCATTTTTGACGTGTTTCTTTACGTTGCGCTATCATGACAGACCTATCAGGGCAACCTCACTTTTCAATGTACCTTTTGCACGTACTGACGTTTTTTTCCATTCGCCTGTTTTGCGCTTACTGAGGACGCATAATAATCTCCAGCTTGGTTTTCTCCCTTAGTCTCTTGGAATTTTCAAAAGTTTAGTTCGTAGTGCACTTTTTCCGCCCACTTAATCATTTTATTTATACATCCTTAATCCTTTTTTTTACTCTTACTGTATTCAAATTTTGTACTTCTATTATTATTCTGTATTTTTGTATTTTGCTGTTTTATTATTATATCCATGGTCCTTTTATTAACTATTTTTACTTTACTGTATTCTAATTTTTGTACTTCTATTCTTATTAAGTTTTTTATTTTTAAATTTTTAATGTTTTATTATATTTTATTCTTTATATTTTTTCTATTCATTTTGTAATTAGGCATCTTGCCTGTAAAATGAATTTTCTTTCAATAAATACTAATATCGAAAAAAGGATTCCAGACGATGCAAGCGTATTCGAGTAGAGGACGAACTAAAGACATAAACAGAGACCTTGTAGCCCATACGTTCTTAAATTCTTTCATACGTCTTTAAATGAATCCTAGCTGCTTGCTAGCTCTTGCAAAGACTCTGTTATACTGAAGATTGAAACGCAGCTTTTTATCCAGGACGACACCGAGTTCCACGACACTATCAACATTTTTCAGGAGCTGATTATTCAGATGATAATCGAAATTAAGTTTTCTAGTTCTAGTTTATATACAAGATTTAATCATAAAATGCTATTAAACACAATAAAAAAACAATCACAAACTCAAAAAATCGCTTTTTTAGATGATGTCCTTATACTTTTGAACGGTAGTGTACCTACCTAGGATTGTTTTTATGGTATTTTGATTTTTCCTCTCTCTCTCTCTCTTTTTATTTTTTCGCATCCTTGCATGATTTTTTTTTTTGTTAAGTAACCTTGACTTGTTCAAAGCCCCCATGATTGTTTCTAGGACTCCCAGAATTTAATCTAGCGATATTTTCTTACCTCGCTTGATTTTTCCGCAGGAAGTCGAGAGTCTAGGAAAAAAACACCAATTTGCCTTAATTCCGCCGAAGCCGATCCCACGATCCGTTCGAAAGGCATTTATTAATTTAAAAGTATTTCTCAAAATAAAACAATTAAGAAAATAACATGGAAATGTACATATGCTTCTAAATTAATTATCTTAATTATAGCTTGATTGAATTCATGCTGATTTTTGCTAGGCTAATATTGAAAGCAGAAATATATAAACGTATGTGCGTGTGAATAAAGAAATCAATCGTACTTAAAATATACTATAACGATTTTCCTGTGAAAACACATCATTAGCGACGTGAATCGAACGAAAGCACCTCCTTAAGCGTTTTCTTTAAAAAAAAAAAAAACAAAAAACCATTCTCGTCTTAACACACTGCTTTGACATTTTTCTGTAACCCGTCAGATTTTAAGTGCGGTCGTTTGTTGAAAGAAATTTTTCCCATCGACGCTTTTGTCCTTTTTAATTTGAGAGGGCATCCTACTGTGAGCATCGAAAATCAAGTTTTTGTTAATACATCTCGTTTACCTTCTTCAGTTTAATGGACTATATACATTGGAAATGGAAGGGAAAAACAATCTACAACAGTAGTCAAAAAATTTTTTTGTTTTGACGTCGAACACAGTTGGGTTTCTTCGACCGATCCGACCGATTATTTCATAGTTTATGGTTTTATCGAGAGTTCCATTTGTGTGAATTTGATTAGAAGTTTCGATACATTTATATGAACATATATACATACATATGTATAAATATATGCATAAAAATATACACAGGGTAATTCAGATCAAGGCATCTTGTGATATATATCGTGATTCTTTGCGGTGAGCTGATGAAAAAATTGTTCCACATACACGCCCCTAGGATGACGAGCAGTAGCACGTGAAAGTTTGTCCGACTTTGAATGTAGGATTGATTTTAACTTTTGATCAGCCCTGCGTACTCTAATTACTTTTATTTATTTATTTATTTATTTATGTCCAAATCAACAGAACAAATCCAATTATAGATTAGACATAACAAAAAAACAAATATATATATATAATATAGAAAGAAAAAGAAAAATTAAAATTAAGTTAAATTCAGAAAGGGAAAGTAATCAAAAGCAAAATCGACCAAAAACAAGATACAACAAAAGATTAAATTCTGACATATTTCATGTATCTGATAGGACGTTATTCTTTAAAATATTTTTAAACATTGCTAATGTTCGAGGCAGAGGACCAAGGTTAAGGTTATTATGCTGACGAGGCAAACGCAAAAGGGGAGAAAAGAAATAGGTGTCAGTACGGGCAAATGTAACGTTAAATTTAAAAAATGTTCTATTAGAACGGCCCGAATCTCTAACAGAAAGGTGAATGCTGGGGTCCACCAATATACAGCCGTTGAAAAGTTTAAAGAGGAGGCACTCGTCGAGGAACACTCTTCGTGACTCAAGGGAAGGAATTTGAAGGATGGAAAGGCGCATACTGTAATCGCAATACGGAATACTGAACTTGTAGAACAACGAGCGGGTGAATCGGCGTTGCACGGATTCAACCGCAGCAATCAAGTAAGCGTAATGTGGACACCAAATTTGGCAACAGTATTCAAGAACACTACGAACGAAGGAAAAAAACAGATATAGAGGAGTGGAAAGATTAACAAAACGTTTAGAGGATCTAATGATGAAGCCGGAAAAACGAGAAGCCTTGGCAGTGACGTGTAAAATATGCAAATCGAACTTCAACTTGGAATCGAAGATCACGCCAAGGTCCTTGAAACTAGCAACAACATTGAGAGGGGAGCCGAGGACAGAGTAGGAGAAGAGAAGAGGGGATGTTTTGTGGGTGAAAGACATTTGATGACACTTCGAAACATTCAAAGTGAGAGAATTCGTTGCGCACCAGGTAGCCAAAGTATCCAATAAGGAACAGTCACTAGCGGATTCTATCACTCTGAAAATTTTGAGATCATCAGCGTACAAAAGACAGGGTGAATTAAAGAGGGAAGGAAGATCGTTAACAAACAAAAGGAACAATAAAGGACCAAGAATGGATCCTTGCGGAACTCCTGAGGTAGGAAAAAAGGGTGTAGAAGAGCAAGAGTTAATAATCACAACACAAGAACGATCACAAACGTAGGAGGAGAATCAAGAAAAGAGGACACCAGAGAGACCAAACCCTGCTAACTTTGACAGAAGAACAACATGGTTCACAGAATCGAAAGCCTTGGCAAAGTCTGTATATAGGACATCTACTTGCTTCTGCTTGTCGATTGCGGAAGCAACGGTGTTTGTAAAAGACAATAAGTTTGTAACCGTTGACTTACCTTTAACGAATCCATGTTGTTCACTGGCCAGCAAGGGCTGAATAAAAGGGTACACTCTATTGTAAACTACTCTTTCAAGGAGCTTACTAAAACATGGCAGAAGGGATATAGGACGGTAGTTAGGGATGGAAGAAGTATCGCCAGCTTTATGAATGGGGAATATGTTGGCGGATTTCCAAAGGGCAGGAAAGGTACCGGTGGAGATGCTAATGTTGAAAATTATTGACAGAGGAACACACAAAGAGGAAGACAGTGCTTTGGTAAAAAAATTCGGAATGCCGTCAGCACCGAGGCTAGCACTTCCATCGAGGGACAACATTAATGATTCGACTTAAAAAGGATTAGTTAACGCAGTGGAAAGGGTACGATCAGGCGTGGGAAAAATTGTTGAAGGCGAAGAACTACTGAGATGGGAGGTAAAGGAAGAAAAAAATTGAGCAAAGAGCTCGCAGGAATCCTGAGGTGAGGACGCAGACTTATCATGGAGATACATGGGAGAAGGAATGCCAGAGGAGGTTTTAAGGGATTTTATGTAAGACCAAAAAGGCTTAGGATTGTCAGAAGTAATAGAAGTTTCGACATGCTCCAGGTAGGCACGCATTGCGTCATTGGCTGCTTTTTTAGCAGCAGCCCGTAGCCTTTGAAAATTCAAAAGATCATTAAGAGAGCCAGACCTTTTGTATTTACTACGCGCCGCATCTTTGGCTCTAAGAGTAACCGCAACATCGACTGTGAACCATGGAGAGTCGGAACTTCTTTTAAAGCGGAAGGAAGGAGTATAGCAGGAAATTAAGTTGGACAAGAGGGAATAAAATTTTTCAAGAGCATCATCCACACTTAGCCCTCTGAAGCAATTATACCAGTTAGTAGCATTGATTTCGTTGGACAAAGCGGAATAGTTTGCTTTTTTAAAATTCAAGCGAAGAGTGGAAACAGATTTGGCTTTAGACGAACGGTTAAGTGTTAATTCCATAAAAAGAGGAGGATGATGAGGATCAGGTTGTACATACGGAGACAGAGAAGGACTCAAGCATAAGGAAGAAGGGTGAATATTAGTTAGAACGAAATCCAGAATCATGTTGTTAGTATTCGGTACGTTGTTAAATTGGGAAATGGAGCAAAGGGACATAAAGGAAGAAATAGCGAGAGAAATATTGCTAGAAGACAAAATATTTGAGAAAGTATCATCCCAAACAAGCGACGGCATATTAAAGTCACCACATAAAAGTAAGGAAGCAGAAGGGGAGCGGTTATTAAGGTAGGACGAGAGTTCCGCAAAGAAACATTCATATACCAGTACGGGGCTACTACAAGGAATGTAGATAGAGGAAACAAGCAGCACTACAGATGGTGAAGGAGAAATACGGACAATAACACATTCGACCGGGACGGAGGGAATGAAGTCACTGCAGAGCGTTCCATTCAGAGATTTGTGAATAGCAATTAAAACACCACCTCCTAGAGAAATATTACACGCAGATCGATTCCGATCTCTACGAAAAACAGTGTGAAGTGGAAAGATTTCATTACTGTATATATCCCCAGACAACCAGGTCTCTGTAAGACAGACAATGTCATCAGACGCGATTACCGAGGAGATCTTTACATAATTAACCTTGGTCCTCAGACCACGAACATTTTGGTAGTAAATTTTAAGAGGTCGGTTCAAGCTCTGCATGTTGATGAGTTTAGTTTCGAAAGCTCCGCGATGAATTCGTGCGAAAGTTTTTCCGAGGTCTTGGAATGAACTTTTTAACTAAGGTGCCAGGAGGCCAGAAATTGTTTTGGAGAGCCTTTTCCGAGCCAGGAGGCAAAGTAATTCGAAACGAAGCTATGGTTTGGGTGTCCAGATTGTTCTTAGTCAATTTCGCGCACGTAAGAAGCGAAGGAACGTGGCCCAGCCTTGCCAAAATATACGACTTAATGTCCTCAGCCGTTGTAGAGTATGCGAGCCGCGATACAAAGATTTGTAACGGTGGACGCACAACTGTTAATAAAGGAGCGGCACGGGGAAGATCAGTCACCGGAACCGGTACCGGTATGATGGCCGATGGCTGACTCGCGCTCTTCTTAGCACTTGCGGATTTAGCCGGTGAGCAGACCACAATATCGTTAGTAGGCACGGTCGGAGACTTTACACGGCTCTCAGGCTGCAGACATTCCTGTGTGTTGACCACGGCAGGTGAAGGCATTAATAGTTGCGATGGCTGCAGCTGAGGCAGCAACTGAGGCTTCGAAGCAGTGGATTGGCCCCGCGAACGAGTACGCATAGCTGTCGGGGAACCAGGTGGGCTCGGTAATTTTTTTTATTTGTTTCGGAAAGTATCACAATTACATTTCAAATGACACATAATGTTATTGTAATCAAATATTATCTTTTGTCGAGTCATAGAGCGCAAGCAGACGTAGAGCGAGTATTAAAAAGATAAGTACAGTGCGCGAAATAATTATAACATACAAACTATCACTACGTATTTCTGAGAAAATGAATCGTATCACACTATTTGTGATGACGCCATATCATTTTTGCAAGCGAACGCAATGTAACGGCAATTTAGGCTACTTGTTAATTTTTCGTTGTAGTCAGCTGGTGTTTAATTTTGTTCAGAAACCCAAATTACTAGTGCGAAATAAATATAGCGGGCAGTTGTACGTGAAGTATATTTTCTAGGTGTAAAATTGTTAATTCGTCTAAATTTATAAGACTAGTTAGTTCACCAAGGTATACGCAGCCTACTAATGAAGATTAGCATTTACAAGTGCAGTTTTTAATTCGCAATTTTTAAAATTACAGTTCGAATCAATAAAAATGCCAAAGGGGACAACATTGACTGCTGAAGAACGGACTAAAATTTTAGCTTACAGGAATTGCGGGACAACAATCAGAAGAATAGCTGAAACGTTGAACAGGGACAAAAGTACGGTGAATAATTTCTTGAAAAATTCCGAAAATTACGCCAAAATCAAGAGATCAGGTCGTCCGTCTTAAGTCAGTGAGCGGTCTAATAGAGAGATAAAACAGCTGGCTGTTAATAAAAAGCTAAGTCTTTCACAAATACGGTTTCAATTTGAATCTTCCCATCACTTAGCGAAGGGTTCAGCAGATTCTGAAGAATAATGAAAATGTTAAATATGGAAAACGCTTGAAAATACCAAGACTTCTGCCACGTCATAAATCTGCACGTTTAGAATTTGCTGAACGGTATAAATTTTGGACAAATGAATGGGATTCTGTCTTACTTAGTGATGAAACCAATTCAATTTAGACGGGTCTGATGGCTGTAATGGATATTGGAGAGATATCCGTAAAGAACGGGAAACGTGTCATAGAAGGAACTTTCAAGGAGGTTCCCTCACGATATGGGCTGCATTCGGCTCTCGGGGAAAGTCTGAAATTTGTTTTATTTCACATAAAATGAACTCCGCTAAGTATGTTGAACTCTTGGACGACGTGCTTATCATGACTGGCTGTTTCAGCAAGACAACGCACCTATACACTCTGCGACGTTCACGAAACTTTTTTTTGAGTCCCGGAACCTACCGCTATTAAAGTGACCTGCTATAAGCCCTGATTTGAACCCCATGGAAAATCTATGAAGTAACTTATCGCAACAAGTCTATTCACAACGTCGTCAGTTTGACACTATATTAACCCTCCGAGAACACAGGGGGTCAAATTGACCCCAGAGACCTTTTTGACCAATCGCAGCGCTTAGGTCATCGGGAAAAGGGGGGTACGGTAGGTTTCTTAGTGTATTTCTGTGCCTTGACTTTTAGTTTAAACCGTTCTCATACAGTCCTATGTCGTCAGTCGTCGTTCAGAAACCTTTGAAGCAGATCAAGGGGTCAAATAGACCCCATGTGTACTCGACGTCAATTTTGAGGTAAAATTCAATATTTTTTTTACTTTATAAATCGATAGATTAATTTAAAATAGCCAAAAACTAATTGTTTTTAATATGTACCAATTTTTTCCAGCTTGTAAAAACTGTTTTTAAAAAGCCCGATTATTCCTTTCGAAGCTATATATATTTAGTTTTTGTGACAAATATCGATATATCGAGGGTAATCTGCCCTCTTCTTCTTCAGTGTCTATCGGTCTATCGATAGACACTGACACTGACGCTACCAAAAATAAATCTGCCATTGCTGCCTTGAAAGAAGTTGTGGCTCACCTCGTCGAGCCATATTTACGAGAAAAATTAAATAATGCCATTCTACGTGTAGACATTCGAAAAGGGATCGAGAATATTTTAGGAATAAATATCCCAAATGTTCCTTCAGAACGTCCAAAGCTCAATAAAAGAGCAAGATGTTTATTGTGCTCTCGAAAACAGGACCACAAAACAAAAGATGTGTGCGCATCTTGCGATCGACCGATGTGCGACGAGCATCGGGCATTTTTATGTAATGGTTGTGTTGGATATGAATAATTTTTCAATTTCTTCTTTATTTTGTCAATATTTTTACATATTTTAATGAATAAAAAATAGTTTTTTCCATTCAAAAATGAAAAAATTCATTATTTTTCAAACCCTCAAAATTACTACTACCAATATTCTTAACGAATATCTTTTTTGCAACCCTTTATTAGGGATGATTTTCGTATTATTCTAACCATATAAATTTTAAGCTCAAAATATTAAAAATCAACAAATTTATTAATTTTTTTTTAAAATATGCAAATATAAAAAACCTTCAAAATCGCCACCGTAAATATGCAAAATAAATACTTTTTTGAAGGTCCAATATATATCTAATTTTTTTATGATTTTGTCATACCTTGAGAGTATCTGTCTAAATTTTTAGCCAAAAATATTGAAAATTAAAAAAAATAACGATTTTTTAGTAAAAAATCTGATTTTCGGCAAAACTGGTTTTCGCGAATTTTCTTTAGGTATGTTAAGGACATTTAAGGCACGTCTTATGCATAAAAACTACTAGAAAAGGTCTCAAACTATACCTACAAAGTTTTTCAAATTAAAATCTTCAGTGGCGGCGATTCTATAGACGTTCAAAAGTGCTTGGGGTCAATTTGACCCCAAGTGTTCTCCATGATCGAGAAAATAGGTGTGTACTCGGAGGGTTAAAGCTAAAAACGGCCATTATATAGGAATGGAATCAAATTGGAACATCTGTTCTTCAATCCCTTGTTAATTCCATGCCCCTTTGTTTATGCAAAGCGATACGAAATAAGAGAAGCCCTATTGATTATTAAGATTTCTTTTGGTGTTAATTATTGATTTTAATTATCGATATAAAATACTTACAAACATTTTTATTTGATTTGTCCGTTATAATTATTTCGTTCATGAATTTGAAATATTGTATCTTCCTGGCTACAAAAAAATTAAATAGTTGAAGATATAATCCGCTGTTGCTTTGTTATCATTGCATGTAACATAAAACTAAATTTTTATTTTTTGAATTAGTATCTAGCAAATAATTTTCCCGATATTCTCTTTGCCCGATATAATTATTTCACGCACTGTATTAGAATACCCGTTACTTATTATTATTATTATGTCTCAATTGAAGGTTAATTGTGATAGCTTTCAAATGCGATAAAAATATGTAATTAGAATCCGCTGAGTTTATTAACAAAAGTTCATTTTCACCAGGATACATTCAAAATTGAAGAATCTTTTTAGCTCGTTAGGTGGCATCATATGTTGGAACAATTTTGTCATCAGCTCGTCTCAAGGAATCATATGGTAAGTTAAGCAGCGGAACATGAGCTACTTTACCAAATGCTGATACCCATTCCCACGCGAAAACCACCTAGACAAAATAACAATACCCGTCTCGTGGTGTCATCATTCAACAAGCAATAGTTGATTTTCCTCCCCCAAAAACTTTAAAAGACTTGCGTTCCTTTTTAGGTATGTCGGGGTATTACCGTCGCTTTATCAAGGACTACGCAAAACTTGCGAAACCCCTGACATCCCTTCTTCGAGGGGAAGATGGACGTATTTCAAAAAATATTTCAAAGAACAAACTCATTATTTTGAACAAACAAGCCGTTGAAGCATTCAATATACTTAAAAACTCTTTAATTTCCAAAGACGTAATTCTATCGCACTCCAGATTTGAAAAAGAGTTGGAATTAACGACTGATGCGTCCGAATATGCTATTGGCGCAGTGCTTTCACAAGACCAAAAACCAATAACTTTTCTGTCAAGAACCCTATCAAAAACTGAGGAGCGCTACGCCACAAATGAGAAAGAAATGTTGGCGATTATATGGGCACTTAATTCCCTCCGAAATTTCCTATACGGATCCCAAAAGGTCAAAATTTTTACTGGCCATCAGCCTCTTAAATACGCGCTCAGCAGTAAAAATACAAACAGTAAAATGAAGAGATGGAAAGCCATTCTAGAAGAGTACAATTATGAGCTACAATACAAACCTGGCAAAGCCAATGTGGTAGCAGACTCCCTTTCAAGACCTCCTCAACCAACTCAAATTAATTCAATGACCCCCACGGTACACAGCGCTGAAAGTTCTTCTCACGACCTCATTCCAACAGTAGAAACACCGGTAAATGTATTTAGGAATCAGCTTCTTTTAAAAACGGAAAATGAAGACAGTTACCAGATTCAAAATCCCTTTCAAAATTATACGAGGCACATTGTTATTAAACCACAATATTCAGAACAAGATTTCATAAACATCTTCAAAAGATATCTTAATCCTCACATGGTAAATGGTCTCCATACTACTGAGGAAAACATGGCTAAAATTCAGGAAATCTATCCAATACATTTCAGGGATTACCGCATTAGCTTCACCCAGAAGATAGTGGAGGACATTCCAAACGGTGTCGAACAAGAGGAAAAAATTGTACAAGTACACAGAAGAGCCCATCGTAACGCAGAAGAGAATAGATTACAGTTGCTCGAAAATTTCTATTTTCCGAAAATGTCCTCTAAAATAAAACAATTGGTAAAACGTTGTATAATCTGCAGAGAGAATAAGTACGATAGACATCCCGACAAACCGCATATAAATCCAACGCCAATTCCTCCTTACTCTGGTCACAAAATACATATCGATCTGTTCTTTACAGAAGGACATTGCGTTTTAACAGCAAATAGACAAATTCACGAAATTCGCTCAAGCAAAAGTGATCCCTTCAAGATCGATCGAACATATTAAACAGCCGCTACTAGACAGAGATTTTCCTACACCCCCCTAACACCCCCCCTGGAAAGTGCATACACCCCCCTAACACGGACAATTTTCCTACACAAAGGGACCTTTGTGTCTTTTGTTCCAAAGGGACACCCCTCCTAAAATTCTGAACACACCCCCCAAGAAAAATGTCTGAGAAAACCCCTGCTACTAGATATTCTCTTTTTTTTCTGTGTGCCAGAAAACGTTGTCATAGACAACTAAGGTGCACTTAGATCAGCCTCCTTAGCCTCCTTAATGGAGGATGAGCTTAAAATTAAAGTCTTTAGAACTTATAAAAGCGAGGTCGACGGTCAAATTAAACGTTTGCACTCAACTATTATCGAAATTATGAGGTGCTTCAAAAAGGAAGGTCCATCGCGCCCGGTTGAAGAATTGCTACAACGTGCTGTTAATGAGTACAACCATTCCATTCATTCAACAACTGGTAGGAAACCCGTCGAACTTTACTTTGGTCGCATCCCTAATACAAGTCCAGAGGATATGGAAAACATAAGAATCTCAAATATTGAGAAACAAAAACAAAAACAGGAATCATAAATCAACTTCTTTCTCTTCATCCATCTTTAAGTAACTATAGGTATATTTTGTACATTTATTGCCACTGACGAAATGATTGATTTTGAAATATTAGAAGATGTTCCTAAGACTGTGACAAAAATTTTAAGGCATGAAAAAGAGATCTCCGAATTTTACATTCAGAATTCTAAAAGCAGTTATTGCTTCAAATTATTAAGTATGAATATACGTAGTGAGTCAAAACACTTTGATGAGTTTCAAATAGTTATTAACAGTTTGAAAATCAGATTTAACGCAATTATTCTGACTGAAACTTGGCTAGCGGATACAGACTGCTTTGAACTTGTGGGCTTCAATAAATTCAACAAGCCCAGTAATTACAATAAATGCAGCGGTATACTTGTATACATTCGTAATAACTATTCTGTTGAGGTTATAAATTGTGATATATGTGATGCAAACTCCATAGACTTACTTATAAATCTACCCACAAATTATAAACTTAGACTTACTAGTATATATAGGTCACCGAGCCTGAATCCTTTTAATTTTGTAAGTTCGCTGGAAAATTATCTGCAAACTAATCGTAGCTCAAAAGCCCATATAATAGCTGGTGACATAAACATCGATATTCTGCCAGAACGTTTAAGCCCAATTGCTAATGAATACCTGGATTCTCTAACCCAGTTTGGATTTGTCGATTACCTTATAGGTAAGACGCGGGTGACGACACACACACCTTCTCTTGCATAGATCACATTTTTTGTAAACACTCTAACGACTGTGATTTTTCCCCAGCGATCTTCGAGACGTATATAACTGCTCATTATACTACTGTAGCAAATCTCCAATTCTCTTGTGATAGACACCAAACCAATGATAAGAAAGAATCTCACTTTCAAAAGCCTAGCATAGAGCAACTAAAAAGTATTCTTGCTGAAGAGGATTGGAAGGATACGTTTCTCTCAACAAACGTTGAAGATGGTAGGACCAAATTTCAAAAAACCCTTAACACTGCTATTAATAGGGCTACTACAAATTCTATTTCAAGCTGCAAGCGAATTTTTAATCCAATTAAGGAATGGGCCACAGTGGGAATTGTTACTTCCATAAGACGCAGAAATAAACTTGCAAAGAAAGCATTAGCACAACCGTCCAATCAGTATCTCATTACATACTATAAAAATTATAGAAACAGCCTAAGCCAGATTATAAAACAAGCAAAAATAGCGTATTATAAGAATCAGATTAGAATCTCCAAAAATAACCCTAGAAAACTGTGGAAAGTAATTAATGAAGTTACTTCTAAAAGTAAACCATAAAATATAATGCAGAGTATACGTGATCCGACTGGTAATATAATTAATCATCAGATGGAAATATGTGAAATAATCAACCGACATTTTGCAACTATTGGGGAACAAATTTCTAGTTCAATCCTTCCGGCTGAAGTATATTCGGACAATGTAGAAATTTCAAATAACAATACACAAGTACTAACGGAAATGAGACCAATAGAGTTAGGCGAAATACTCCTTCATATAAATAATTTGCGTATTGGTAAGACACCAGGCCACGATATGTATACACCTTTTATGTTCAAAGAAATAAGAAACTATACAGCTGAACCCCTTGCCTATATCTTTAATTTATCGCTCTCAAGAAACCCTGAAAAAAGCTATCGTCGTACCAATACACAAGAGTAACGACGTTTTAGACCCAAATAACTATCGCCCTATTTCAACCTTGTCAGTAATATCCAAAATCTTCGAGAAGTGTATAAAAACTAAACTAGTAGAATACTTTACTGTCTGCAATAGTCTAGCTTATAACCAATATGGTTTTAAAACAAATTGTAGTACATCTGATGCGCTTTATGATGTAACATCCTTCATAAATGCAGCTCTTAATTGTAACGAAAAAGTCGTGGCCATTTTCCTTGATGCGAAAAAAGCTTTCGATACCGTAGACCACACTTTACTATTGAAGAAATTACACGAAGCGGGTATTCGCCACAGAGTGCTAGAGCTGTTACGATCATATATATCAGGTAGATCTCAGTGTGTCAAAATAGGTACGACCTTTAGTACTTCTCTATGTCTGGACTACGGCGTGCCTCAAGGAACAGTTTTGGGGCCTTTGCTCTTCTTAATATACATAAATGAACTATGTCACCTAGAAAATCATATGAAAGGGCGCATTGCAGCATATGCAGATGATACTGTATTAATGTTTAAAAGAAAGGACTGGCATTCGGTAACTGTTTCAGCAAATCGTGGAATAAAACTAATAAACGACTGGCTCTGTGAAAACAAAATTGCACTTAACTTAGAAAAAACAAAATATATAACCTTTGGCGATAGCCCTACATACAATTAAGTCTAGTTTTAAATTCAGCCGAAATAAAACGTACTCACGAAATAAAGTACCTGGGTGTCATAATTGAGGGTAATTTGAAATGGGAAAATCACATTCTTAACTTATGTCAAAGAATTCGGAAAGCCTATTATAAGTTTCTCATTCTGCGAGATATACTTGATCTTGATTTACTCAGATAAGTATACTTTTCTTTCATTCAGTCGACCATCCAATATGGAATCATAGTCTGGGGTGCAGCCTTTACATCCAAACTAAAACCTTTATGTAATGCACAGAGTAGACTGACAAAGCTATGTCTGAGGAAGTCGAAGTTCTACTCAACGTCGCAGGCTTTCGCAGATTTCAGTGTACTTACAGTGCGTCAACTGTATGTAGTTAGTGCTTTGAAATACGTATTTGCAAATATTGCTAAATTTCCACTATATTGCTCACCCTATACAACACGCTTGCAAATTAATTCCCCTTTAGATATCCCACGAACGAAGAAAACATTAACTGGAAGGCACATAAGTACCTTGGGACCTAGATTATTTAACAAAGTTCCTTCACAGTTGTGCTCAAATCTAGATTTGACTAACTACAAACTAAAGCTTAAACTGTTTGTCACAAAACATTTTGATGTGTTTAATGATGTAATACAATAATTGTTCTCACATGAATTACACTAATGTTATTATTTAAATGAATTAAATGATTTAAATTATGAATCAAATTCAGACATGAATTCCAGATATCAATAGTTTTAAAATTAGCAATCTATAATTTACAGTTTTGGCATTGATACGACTGCTCAATTTCCCACACACAAGCCTTATGCTCAAGTGGGAAACACTTTATTTTAAATGTCTGTATGTAATTGAATTGTACACACATATGCATCAATAAAGTGTATTTTCTAAAACAAAAAAAAAACAAAAAAAAAAAATACGAAGAAGTCGTAAACCAAATAGAACCGATCTTCAACATCCCTACAACACAACATAGTGCACTCACCCCGTTTCTTTTGCAGCAGCTACAACAAATTAAAAATTTAATTCAAAATTTAAGACCACGTAAAATCAAGCGATCATTGAACTTCATAGGCAGCGCATGGAAATGGATTGCGGTAATCTAGTAAAAATAACAGAAAAAACAATTAACGTTCTCCGTAACAATAATAAACAAGTAATACTAAACCAATTGTATAAAACGATAGGATAAATAACATAACAAGGATAACCAACGAAATTCAACACCTGATCAAAGAAAATAATCAGATTAACATTGATAGAATTCTCGATGTACAAACTAGACTAAGAATGTTAAAGGAAGAACTTGAAAACATTAACCATGCAATACATTGGGCAAATGTAGGAGTAGTAAGTTCCTAAATATTATCCAAATCAGAAATAAAATTTGCCACAAAAATACTGGATCCCGAAATGTTACCATATAGTACAGTAGAAGAAGCTTTAGACTTTGCTACCATAAAAATTATAACCAATAGTGCATCAATTCTCTATATTATTAATATTCCTTTAATATCAAACAAAATTTACGATATATTGTTATTAAAACCAGTAAAACAAAACAATGTTATAAATGAAATCCTTTTTAACAAAATATTAAGATCTAATGAAGAAATGTACGGAACAAAAAATACTTGTAATACAATCAACTTTCTATCAATATGTAAAGTAAAAGATTTATTAGATATAAGAAATACAACATGTATCCTTAATTTGTTAAAAAGTCTGTATGCAACCTGCGCTAAGATCAATAACGAAAATATACCAGAAATAGAGGA
Organism: Nemotelus pantherinus; assembly: GCA_963978885.1. NCBI lineage: Eukaryota > Metazoa > Arthropoda > Insecta > Diptera > Stratiomyidae > Nemotelus > Nemotelus pantherinus. The sequence continues at coordinate 4,544,746 of OZ022267.1, read as the reverse complement.
AATTTCAAACGACAAAGTACTTCTTAGGGGGTCAAAGGATAGTAAGGTTTGTGTCTCAGGATAATGTATGGATCCGACACTGTACATTGTCGAAAAAACTGAGAAAAGCACGCTGAAATGTCAACTACAGTGCCACTACCAAATCCTATTCTCACCTCCACGTGGTGGCTCCCGGTAATGCTAACGCAGCTAACGAGAAAGGGTGATGGCGAGCACTCTGCGCCATAAAACAGAGTCCTCCGTCGGCCGGCCCTCCAGGTTGGGGGTTGGGCGAGGCGCTGACAACGCATCCCCGTAAAAAATCAATTGTCACGGAACCAGGAGATCAGCCTCGGATCGGACTGACTAAACGGCAACGACTTCGGCAACGAAATATGGATTACTCTTTCGGATCTTGGAACGTTAGATCGCTATATAGAGCAGGGGCACTTCGAGAGCTTCTTAATGAGGCTTCAGCATTCAACATCAACATTTTGGCGATTCAAGAAACTAGATGGCTTGGCAGCGAAATTAATGAGATGCGAACGCACACATTGTTTACCAGCGGAAAAATTTCGGGAAGTCGAGAGTTTGGAGTTGCATTTATAGTAGACAATAAATTCAAACAATGCGTCACCAATTTCAAACCAATAAATGAGCGACTATGTGCGATCCGCATAAAAACAAAATTTTTTAATGTTTGGTTGGTGAACTGCCATGCTCCAACCGAAGACAAGGACGACGCAGTGAAGGACGACTTTTACAGCACCTTAGAACGCACCGTTGACGCACTGCCCTCGAATGACGTGAAAATTGTTCTAGGTGACTTCAATGCAAAAATCGGCCGCGAGAAGGCTCATAGAGGAACCACAGGAGGACACAGCCTTCATCCAATTACGAACGAAAACGGGCAGCGTCTGATTGACTTCGCAGCTAGCAGGAACCTTCTTGTAAGCTCAACATACTTCCCACATCGAGACATACACAAACGAACGTGGGCATCACCAGATGGTCGCACCTACAATCAAATAGACCACGTTCTCGTAGAAAAAAGGGTGGCCACCAGCATTCTTGATGTTTGAACACTACGTGGCGCGAACTGTGACTCCGATCATTACCTTATCAGAGCGAAATACCGATGTCGTATTTCGAGGTGTGAAAAGCACTCAAAATCACGTATTCCGAAATACGACCTAGAAAAACTCAAGGAAAACTCGGTAGCTACTACATACATGTCGACGCTCGAAAATCTACTCCAAGATATTCCTCTGTCGGGAGAACACGACGCAGATATTGAAACTGTTAACACTTAGGTTCGGTTCAACTAAGCTACCAATAAAGCACGACCACGATTAGGTTTAATATATAAAGATTTTATTAATTAATATGCTTGGGATACACACATAGCCAGGCAGCCAAACCGGAAGAAGAAAAAACATGAGGCAGAAGGCCTGTCACAAACACACTGACCCTCATCTGTCAGATTTCAATGTACAAGGTGTGTTGCCAGATAATGATATTCTACACTCCCTCCGACTTAATTTAGAGAATAACATTGTTCAAAATTTACTCTACTCATTCCAATATCCAAGTTTGTGGATCAAATCTAACATTTTGAATTCTATTGAATTCTATTTGAACGTCTAAAATTACTTAAACTACTTTTCCCTCCTTCTGATGCTTGGTCGGCTGTGACATTCGTTGGTGATGATTCAGTCTGGGGCTGGCTCATAATTTCGATAGGATTGCCCTCTAGACCTGCCTGTGAAGTCGATGTTGAACGTGCTGTGGAATCTGCTATTTCTGTTGGCACGATCACTTCAAAATCCAATAACGTAGATGATGTATTCGGAAATTGAACTTTTGGAGAAGGATTCAGTCCTGGATTTCTACAACGTCGGATCTGGTTCTGATGGCGTCTTGTTGTCCCTTTTTCAGTCTTGAGAATATACATTTTTTTTCCCTGTAATTTGATCACTTCCGCTTCTATCCATCGTTTTGATCCCGCATAGTTCCTTGCAAACACCCGCTCTCCCACTGTGAATTTGCTTTGATGGAGAGTATTCAGGTTTTTCTTTGGAAATAAGGCACACAATATAGTACGTGGTTGCCTACCGTGCAACAACTCTGCCGGTGACTTTCCCGATATTGGATTTGGCGTGCTACGAAATGTTGTTAAATATTTATATAATGCCTTTTCTGCATTATTTTCATCAGCCATTATCTTTTTGAACGCCTCTTTGAAGGTACGTACATGTCTCTCCGCTAAACCATTTGAAGCTGGGTGAAATGGAGCACTCGTCAAGTGTTCAATTGCGTTCACTTTGCAGAAATCGTTAAATTCTTGCGATGAAAATTGGGGGCCATTATCTGTAACTATGGTTTGTGGTAACCCCTCGATGGCGATAATTTTTTGTAAACATGCTAACGTTGATGTTGTTGTTGCAGATGAAAGCTGCACCACATATGGGTAACTTGAGAATGAATCCACTATAACAAGCCACATATGGTTGAAAAATGGACCCGCAAAGTCCAGATGAATTCTTTCCCATGGTTGTGTAGCTATTGGCCATGATGAAAAATCTCTTTTTGGTTGGCTCGCCGATGTCTGACAAACCAAACAGCCTTCATGTAGTCGATCAATGGCTTTGTCTATCGTTGGAAACCATACATTTCTTCTGGCTAACTGCTTCATACGGCTCTTGCCCCAGTGCCCTTCATGTAGCAATGATAGCACTTTTGATTGCAGAGTATTTGGTACTACGACCCGTAGATACTCTGTTTGCAGAAGAATGACTCCGTTCTGTATTGATAAGGCGTGTCTCCGATTGAAATATGGTTCTAAATGTTTATCTGCTTTTGTTAGTTGATTAGGCCACCCTCTGTGCACATATTTGAGTACTTGTATTAGTATCGCGTCCTTTGCCGTTTCTTCTTCGAGTATTTTATAATTTATTGGAAATTCCTGGACGGTAATTTCATAGGAAGTTTCAATACTACTCAGCTGTTCCTCTTTCCTATCGAAGGTTTCGTCCCCTCCAGCTGGTAACCGTGACAATGCGTCAGCGTTTGCATTGTCCGAAGACTTCTTATATCGGATCGTATAATCATACGCCTGTAGCACGATTGCCCATCGCTGTAGTCGATGAAGAGCCATAACCGGAAGTCTTTTATTTGGATGAAATAGCGTAGTTAAAGCTTGGTGATCCGTAACAAGTTCGAACTGGCGCCCATACAGGTATTGATGAAATTTGATTACGCCATAGTAAATAGCTAGAGCTTCTTTCTCTATTTGAGAGTACGCGATTTGATGTGACTTTAGGGTCTTTGAAGAGAATGCTATCGGCCTTTCCGTTCCATCGCTATATCGATGAGATATGACTGCACCAATTCCATATTGTGAAGCGTCCACTGCTAGGATAATTGGCTTTTTGTCATCGTAATGCACTAATTTTGTTGCTTTTATTATGGCTTTTTTCAATAACTGAAACGCTTCTTCTTCTCGATGAGTCCAATTGAAGTCGCTATGTTTTCGTCGTAGTGTGTTCAAAGGTGCTGCGACTGTTGCAAAATTCTCTATGAATTTATTGTAATAGTTCACCTTGCCTATGAATGATTCTACTTCTTGTAGGTTTTTTGGACTCGGCATTCTTTTGATGGCTTCTATGCGCGTGTCTGTTGGTAAAATGCCATTAGCGTCTATGCGATGACCTACGTATTCGATGCATTTTACTGCGAAGCTGCATTTGTCTAATTTGCACTTGAGACCATGAGTTGACAATCGTTGTAAAATTTCGTTTAGATTGTCTATGTGCTCCGTATTATCTCGACCCGTGACAATTATGTCATCTAAATATACGGCACAGTGAGGTATGCCTGACGTCACTTCTTCCATCAAACGTTGGAATAGCCCTGGTGCACTTGCAATTCCATACGGCATTCTCTGGAACTGAAACAATCCAAATGGTGTATTTATTACAAGAAATTTTTTTGCTGCTTCGGACAGCTCAACCTGTAGATAGGCTTCGCTTAGGTCAACCTTTGAGAAATATTGTCCACCTTGAAGTTTATGGAACAGATCTTCAATGCGTGGTATAGGGTATCGGTCGATGTCTATCTGTGAATTGACAGTGACTTTAAAGTCGGCACATAAACGAAGTTTACCATTTGGCTTTTTTACAACCACCATAGGAGCTGCCCATTCACTTGTGCTCACTGGCTTTAACACTCCGCTTTGAACCAGTCTCTCGATTTCCGTACGCACTGCATCAAATTGTGCGAATGGTATGTTGTACGGCTTGAAAAATTTCGGTTGAGCATTTGGCTTTAGCCTCACATCAGCTGTACATGTTCTACAACGCCCCAACTCGGACGAGAACCTCTCTGAATATTGCGATACTAGGTCTTGTACTGCTTGAATTAAGCGCTGATGAGTTTCTTGCGCTGTTATACTGAGTTCATTTACATTTAAATTGACAACCATATTTCCAGGTGGAGGACTAGTGAGCTGAAACTCAAATTTTCGAAGCCCATCCAAGCCTAAAATGTCTGTTGCCTCTTCGTTTTCAACCACAAGAAATGATAACGACTTGATTACGTTGTTCAAACTGGCTTCTATAGATATAGAGCCTCTAAGTGTCAAAACATTTCCGCCATAAGCCTTAAGCACTTTGTTGGTGGGAACACACACAGTATCTAATGCTTCGTACGTTTTGAGACTAATCAACGAGCATGACGCGCCTGTATCCACTTGAAACTGGAACGGTTTGTTTTTGATTACTAAATTCACAAATAATTTATTAGTATACAACATCTCGGATTGCCTTAATTCTGTTTCGTTTATACAGACATCTACCGAACTTATTGTTTCGCAATTTGACGTATTTATGCTGTTGACATTCGCTTTGTCTTTATTGTTTTTATTCCAGCTACTATTAGGTCTTTGTACAGCGTTGACTGCACGACAAACTGCTGCAATGTGCCCGAATTTTGCACATGCTCGACATTTCGACTTATTTTTGAAATGATAGCACTGAGAGCGCTGGTGCCCCACTCCACACTCTGGACATGACTTGCCCACTGTTCGAGATTTGCTTCTTGTCCGCTCTTTGTTGCTATATTGTACTGGTGGTCGTGCCCTGCTTATTGCGTTTACCGATGCCGTGTCATTTCTAATTTGCAGACACGTCTTTAATGTAGCCTCATAAACTGTTGCTATTTGTAGCACTTCTTCTAAAGTAGGGTTAGCTTTCTGTAGAGCTGCAGTACGTACCTGGTCGTGGGGAGAATGCATAATGAGCATATCTCTGATGCTTGTGTCCGCATGCGATTCGTTGCAATCTGCCTTTGAGCATATGAACAAGCAATGCCTAGCTGCACCTCGTAACTCTGCTACCCAATCTCCATATGATTGACTTGGCTTCATTTTGGTTGCGTAGAACTTATACCTTGCTGCCAATACATGCTGCTTCTCTGTGTAATGGGCATCAAGTTTTTCAATGAGGATCGTATATTCCTTGCTACTAATGTCTCCGTCGCACAACTTTTGCAGCAATTCGAATGGCTCCGCACCAATCCATGACAGCAGTGATGCGCGTTTGATAGCGTCCGCTGACACGTTGTTTGCTACAAAATGTTGTTCCAGCTGCTGCTTGTATATGATCCAACTTTCGACGGCCTTGTCGAATTTACGGAAGCTGGGAACACCGCCACTATGCACTGATGCAGGAGTTAACGCCTCCAGCGACTCGCGGTTCTGCTTCAGCAAGGAAGAAATTAATTCTATATTTTGGTGTTGAAATAAATCCAACACAGATTTCAACTGAGCTGCATCCATGTCCTCGTCGCCAACTGTTAACACTTAGGTTCGGTTCAACTAAGCTACCAATAAAGCACGACCACGATTAGGTTTAATATATAAAGATTTTATTAATTAATATGCTTGGGATACACACATAGCCAGGCAGCCAAACCGGAAGAAGAAAAAACATGAGGCAGAAGGCCTGTCACAAACACACTGACCCTCATCTGTCAGATTTCAATGTACAAGGTGTGTTGCCAGATAATGATATTCTACAGAAACCATGTGGACAAAGGTAAAAGAAGGAATCAAAACAGTAGCAGAAAAGACCTTAGGACATAAACGCCAAAACCCTCGGAATGACTGGTTTGATAATGAGTGTCAAGATGCTATTAAAAAGAGAAATGAGGCTTACAAGGAGTTAATCCAACGACCAACACGCGCTAAAACCGAAAACTATAACATCCTCCGCCGACAGGCAAAAAAATGTGTCGCCAAAAGAAACGCCAACTTACCAACAACAAGATCCAGAAACTGAACGAAAACATGACCTATAATGATCTACGAGCTGCGTATTCCTCAATCAAACAGCTACGCGAGGGATACAAACCGCGAACGAGCCTTTGTAAGGATGAAAGTGGATCCATCATCAGTAACTCGGTCGAGATTAAAGAAAGATGGGCACGGTATTTTAAACAGCTGCTTAATCCCGCGCCGACGACAAACTCAGCAGATCCAAATATCCCAGAAGCAGTTCAGGACATTTACATCTCTCCACCAACATTCGAAGAAGTTCAGGCAGCCATACGTTACCTTCGAATAAACAAAGCTCCGGGAAAAGATGGAATACCTCCCGAATTACTCAGAAATGGTGGAACTCTTCTTTGCAACATTCTCCACCAATTAATATTAAAAATTTGGGCAGCAGAACAGTTGCCAAATGATTGGCGAAAAAGTATTATATGCCCCATTTACAAAAAAGGAGACAAATTAAGTTGCGAAAACTACAGAGGCATCGCTTTATTATGCTCGTCCTATAAAGTTTTGTCCAAAATTATTGAACGTAAAATGAAGCCCTTCTATGATAACATCATAGGAGAGTATCAAGGCGGCTTCAGGTCCGGACGATCTACGATAGATCAAATATTCTCAGTCAAACAGGTGCTTGAAAAATGCTGGGAGTATAATATCGACGTGCACCAGGTCTTCGTAGATTTCAAGCAAGCATACGATAGTGTAGACAGAAATACACTTTACCGAATCATGCTTGACTTGGGAATTCCAACAAAACTCGTCCGCATGTCTAAGGTGACAATGATGAACGCCGAATCTCAGGTCAAAGTCAACAGTGACCTATCCAACAGCTTCCACACCAACTCAGGCTTAAAGCAAGGAGATGGACTTGCCCCGATGCTATTCAACCTTGCTCTGGAACACGTCAACAGAAGAATACCAGCTGATACAACAGGCACACTACTGTTCAAGTCCACGCAAATAGTAGCATTCGCCGATGACGTCAACATTATGGCACGGACCATACCAGAAGCAAAGGAAGCTTTCCTAAGTTTGGAGTCAGAAGCCAAAAAAATAAATCTACGGGTCAACGAAGATAAAACCAAACTAATGACCCAAACAAGAAAAATGGCGCCAATCAGACAAAACTTGACCTTAGGAGACTACAACATCGAAAATGTAGATAGCTTCGTCTACTTAGGAGTCCACCTTGATAAATCAGGCAGTGAAAAGGACGAAATTTTACGGCGAATAAATGCAGCAAACAAGGCGTACTATTCCATACTCCCCATAATCAAGCCTACGAACGTGCACAGGAATAATAAGCTTCGCATATACAAAACACTCGTTAAACCTGTGCTTCTCTACACGGTGAAAAATATTCGGATAAAATTGATCTTCACAATGGTGTACTATTATATATCCTAATATTCGTATAGATTATATATGTTGACGTTGGATAAAATTGTTCTATCCTATTTTGGAATAACTTTTGTACGATTTTCGTATAAATGGGTGGTTTATACCAAGATCGGATAATATTTATCATAAATTCATATTAAAAATTCATAAAAAATAAAACGAATTATTTAGAATTACTTTTGCATCGCAAGTCGTAAAGTTCGTATTTAAAGTTTGTAAGTGAAAATTTACTCGGGAGTGTTTTCGTGAAACGGATTGTTTAGAATTACTTTTGCGTCGCAAGTCGTGCAATTAGCATTTCGAGTTTGTAAGTGAAGTTAATTGGAAGTGTTTATTATAATATATATTTATTAATTGGAAGTGTTTATTATATTTATTATAAGTTAATTGGAAGTGTTTATTATTTGTGAAAATTATTTGGTAGCCATAAGGAACAACTTTAATCACTACAGGAATATTGTAAAACTTTGATTTTGGTGAATAAAGTATATATGAATAAAATCTATCGTGTTTTTTTTTCAAATAATAAAACAAATAATCGTTATCCATCTCACAGTACATAATTGAATTTAATGCTCGAAAGTTTTACTTGGTGTACTATGTCAAGTGTTTTCACAACACCTACATCCCGCAAAAATAATTCCAATTTGATTCTGCTTTCGGAGGCTGGTTCCGCAAAACGATCGACCCGTATCAATATTCTCGGCTTTGATAAGCTTTGATGATATACGTTGTCTATGCTGATTTATAGACAAGAAGGGAACCATGATCACATTCAATAACCTTTACAAGTAAAATTATATCGATGGATATAAGTCGGAGATGTTAAAATTTGTCACAACTAGCGTAAATACAAATTAAATGATTTCCAACTGCAAGTGGTCACGCCAGTCAAGTATGCACTGTGCGCTGGTGTCTGATGAGAATCAGTGCATACTTTCGAAACCACTTTGTCAAAATAGAATTTTCAATGTAGCTTAAAATTTTTAATGTAAATAAAAAGTTGTTCAATTTTAATCATCCCGCAAAAATAATTCCAACCTACTTTTATCTTTGAATGCATAAATATTCAATTGTTTTCATTCTTTTTTTCATCATAATGGATAATTGTTCACAATATATATATTCATAATAAAAAGGAGGGAAAAAAACAGAATAAGATTTTGGGTTAAATGATTTTGGGTTTTTGAAAATGGGATAAATTTATCGCGTGACCTCGAAATTAGAATAATATATTTCTTATTCTAAATGGTGTACATTTAATAAGAATGTGGTGTATTCATTTATATGCGATTCGGATACCGTCTATAAGAGCGTCTTATTCAATTTATATGAATAATTGGTATTGATTTTATCTTATCAGATAAAATTTATCTTATCAGATTAAATTGTTTGATCTTAAACAAACTTATTGGATTGATACTAACTTTCGTTTGGACCTATATGCATTCCAAAATGTATCAAATTTATCCGAAAATTTCTAACCGTGTATGGAAGCGAAGCCTGGACTTTGACTACGGACTCCGAAAAGGCGCTGGACGTATTTGAGCGCAAAGTGCTACGACGAATCTTTGGCCCCATACAAGAAGAGACAGAGTGGAGAATGCGATACAACAATGAGTTGTACCATATATGTATCCACATGCATTAAATTACGAAAATTACAATGGGCCGGCCACGTCGGAAGGATGGAGGCCAATAGACTACCTAAAAGAACGTTGGAAGACAAAGCACAAGGGAAGCGTCCAGTTGGTAAGCCGAGGAAACGTTGGGAAGACACGATAGACGCAGACAGCAGGTCAATACTGGGGTTCAATAATTGGAGAACCAGGTCGCAGGATCGAGACGATTGGAGGCGAACATTACTGGAGGCCAAGGCCCGATTTGGGCTGTCGCGCCATCGATGATGATGAAAGTACTTCTTAACCAATTTCAAGGCTCGGTTGTGGAAGGATACATTTCACACATCCTTAACGGAACATATTTAATCAAGTTTGAAAACTCTTCCATTTCTTTAAATGGAAAAACCTTCACATCGCAAGAATCCTCTTCAATTCAACCACTCCCTGCGATTTTGCAGCCATCTCCCAAGCGAAACGAGTTGGATAAAATACTATCCCTAGAGACACTAAAAGACCTGAACATAAACAACACTCGTCAAATCCAACTTTTAGAATCCGAAAGAAATATTCATAGAATTACCAATTATAGCCTTTTTTTCAATTTTGCCAATACTCCTTATAATAATTTGTTACAGATTCTTCGTCAATAAGAAAAACGGGAATAAGGTTATAGTTCAGGCGCAACAAATTCCACAGGAAATCAAACCACCTCAAATAAAACCTCTCGTTCGAAATGTGTCCTGCCATTCACTAAAGTTCAATGACATCCCCTATTTTTAGCGATCGAGGACCCTCGCATTTGAAGGGGGAAGACTTAACAAGCGATCTAATTTCTTACCTGTTTGTGGGAAACATAAATGCTTACCATGCATTTCCCACGTTTGCATTAAATTCTCGCGATGCACGTTGCAGACAGACAACGCATCAGCGAAATTTAGATATTGAGAATTTGTAGCTTTAATTGAAATATGTAATCATAGTTTAGTTTTAATTCAAGAGTCGTCCAGTGTGGACGCAAAATAAATATTTTTTTTCCCGAATCCCGCGGCTGTTTAATTAACTGACACACCTGTGCGTGGTCTCAAGGGCGATCTTCCACGGCTTCTTCGCATTAGAGAACCGCTGGATCTTCCACAGGCATTGCATCTCTGACTGAAATTACAAAACGTGGATTATAGGGCCCAACAAATGCCCTAAGTTCATAAAAGCCAGTAAAAAAAAAGACTATTCACATACACAGCCTCCAATACCTCCGAAACGCGAACTGATTTGCACCACCCACACGTACAAAATTAGACGCAAAGAAAGAACTTCTAACCAGAATCACTTCACAATCCAAACGTTGCACAACCCTCACAGTTTCGTCAACCAATTCCGCAACAAACCCCTTTTCACCAAAGCAACAGATCATTTACAGCCAACCAAAAATTATAGACCGTTGCTTCCCAAACCAAGAGAGTACGAGCCTATGGAAGTCGATCAATCCATTCGCTCAAGAGCTGTGAATTATCGAAATCGGACTCAAATACAGCATCGAAATTTCGGACAGAAATGCCCAACCTCCCAAATGGTACATATACCAAACAAACAACATAGAGTATTTCATTTAGGAGAAGGCAATGAAGATTGTAACGATACCTATTACTACAATATAATTATGACGAGACGAATTGCTAGTAAGAACTTCCGGTAGAATATGACAACGAGACAATAGAAACGACTGAAAAGAATTCAGAAAATATCCAAGACGAAGTCAATTTTATAGATTGCTGAGCCCTTCGCTTCGTTACATGGAGTATGCAGCGAAGAGCGGTGAAATTTTTGATATTCCTTATTGACACGCTGTTCGAATAAAAATTACATTCACCCCCGATTTATCCGAAAACCTATAAAGAACGAATAAACTTTTAATATTAACTCCGTTGGCGGATCAGTCAATATCACGCATTTTTTTTTTTTTAATATTTGAACCTTATTGCTAAAAACTTAAGTTTTATATGCTTCCCTCAATAAAAACTTTTACGGGAATAATTGGGAACGATACCTTGAAGGGACTTCAAGCAATCATTCATGCTGTCAACAATTTTATGACCATCAAACCCAATAGCAACTATGTACGAAAGTGATTTTCTCATATATCTATTAGTAATATTTACCTATTTTATCAATATATTGGCTATTTCATGAACATATTTCTATTGTAAACATCCCACAGGACATCATTAACCGTATCCGAAACATAATACCAGAAGCAGAACTAACAGTTGTAATTAACCTGCCAGTGAGTGGACGTAAAGTGCTTTGTGCACTTTGTAAATGGAAGAAGAAGATAGAAAAACACAAATATTTTGCATCAAATATAGTATACCGATTTGTGGAGAGCACATGAAGCATATTTGTTTCAATTGTTCTACCTAATTTTAATAATTTTATCTAATTTTTTAATAATATTATTTAGAATATTGAAGTGTGATTTTACATCAAATAAAGCATTTTATGTTTGTATAGTTTAAACGTTGTTTTTGTTTTCTTCGATGATGATCTATATCTGATTGTTAATTTGTATAATTAAGTGCATTATGATCATTTCAGAAAATTCGCTAGAAAAATGCTCATGATTTTTGCATTTTGTGACAAAACCATAAAGAAAGAAGTATATTTTTGTAATGGCTTTTCATTTGAATAAAAACAATCAATATGAGTATTCAATTCAAACAAGTTTTTGTTTTTACATCCAAGTACAATCCGTATTAGAAAGGAAACGTTTCCTTTTTTAAACAGTTTAGTCATAAGCTAATGATATTTCCTGGGTCCAATGGGCCCAGTAGCGATTACTTGTGCTTTGAATTAGGGCGCGAGTCTTTAAGTGTCAATGATGTCCATTCAAATTTCGGTGAAAATCAATACTTCTCGATTATTGACCTAAAAAATGGGTTCCATCAGATTGCTTAACGGGAACGCGACATAGTGAATACAATGTTAATATTGCAGATAGAAGCAACACTACATGTATTTCTAACTTACTAAAAATGTTGCTAATGAAAAATGTTGCACATTCCAATTTAAGTAAACCAATTTATATCGCATCTACAAATTATGTAAATTTTAGCTGTGGGTTTTGAATCTGAGTAGTGTTGCGCGGTTCGTTAATTGATTGATACAATCATATAATCACTGATGAGGTGTTTTTATATTTGACTAATCCTGTCTGCGCATTAAAAGCCAATCCATTAGAAGAATGGGAGGATTTGCAACGCGTGTTTCCAGCATTATGTGAATAAGCACGTATATTTTTATATATTGTCGGTATATCTGTACCCTCCGAAAGGATGTTTTCTAAAGCTGGCACAAAAATCACTGCATCCAGAAATCGTCGGACAGGCAAGCACTTAGAAAAGTTATTATTTTTGGGCAGCATAACAAAAGCAGATTTTGTTTCACGGCTCTCTTTTAATGAAAGATGTCTTTATGAATGATGTATGTATGTCTTTAAATGAATAAACTTTACGAATTCTGTGTGTATGTATCTTTATCTGAATTATTATATTTGAATTATGTATGATTTTATGAATATTAAAAAAAAAATAACAATACATACCGTTGCTTTTTATTCTTCTCGATTCGAGTATGTATCATATCATTTCAATTTATGTCGAGTAAGTATCGATAGTTTACAACCGGAACTGGATTGTTTTATTATTGTTTTATCCCTAACTGCGGTTGGCCACCGTTAGGTCTGTTCGCGTACTTTCTATCACTGAATTTCCCTGAATAATGTGGCCGGGGAAATTCATGAAAAGTACGAAAACGCTCTGATTGTATTTCCTGAAAATTGACAAACAAAAGTATTAGTTGTCGGTTTTTGGATGAACAATGTCGATTATAAGGTCATTCTAAGCGGTGATAATTTATCGCCACAAAAATATTCGACCTTCATAACAATATAACGCAAAAAAATACGTTGCTTACGGTGGATATTTGAAAATATTAGCTCGTGCAGTATTTTTCAGTAGGTCTGATCCCGTGCTACAATTAATTGCAATGAAGCCGTTCACGGACGCCGTTTTACTGAAAACTGAAAATTTTCCCTCTTTCAGATCGAATATGATGATCGAATGTTTTTGAGGCGATAATTTATTACCGCAATGACTTTATAATCACTATTGTTCTCCCAAAATCCGAAAACTGACACTTTTGGTTTTCAATTTTCAGGAAATGCACTGAAAGCTTTCCTGTACTTTTCATGAATTCCCCCAACTACAAGATTTAGGAAAATTCAGTGATTGAAGGTACGGGAACATACCTAGTAGCTCAGAACCAACTGAAATTTACTAAAATAGGGAAAATTTTCAATTTCCAGTAAAACAGAATACAAAAACGGCTTCATGACAATGAATTGTAGTACACGAGCAGACCTGTTGTCTGGGCTTCGCGCTACGTCCGCTGTAATTCAGGCATCAATGCTACAGGACAGCCCTCGATAGCGGTTCAAGAAAACGCGCACGTTTTTCTCTGCAGCCCCGTCACGCCCTCTACACCAATTTTCCAAAAACACATCCCGGAAAATCGACTATCACGGTTCACGAAAATTCACTCGCGGAAAAGCGATCATTTCCCGCCCAGAAAAAGCACAAACTGACAGGTTCATCTGTTTGCCGGTCCCTTCACTCGGACATTCATGATCTATACTAACAGCCTTTTTTACATGGCTCAACTAAAGTCGAGTTTTGAGAAGGCAGTTTTTTGACATTTTCCTTTTGGTCATCCTCGTATACGTCAAATTGACGAATGAGTGAGATTTTTTTTTGAAAATTTTGTGATTTTACATATAATTCTAAAATTGATTATAGAACTAATAACCGGTCCGAGTTTTGAATTGGTCCAAGCAAACCATAAGATAAATTTTGACAGTGAATTAAGGGGTAACACCTATGTGGAACGCTGTTTTCGAGGGTGATTTTTTGCATTTTTTTCCAAGGAAACTTTATATTTGATTGAAAAAATAATTACATGGCTTTATTATACATGTTTTGAAGTATACAAATTAATTTTTACAACGTCCTAAAATACAAAATGGCGGCTGTACCAGGCTACGAGCATCAGACGATTTTTCAAAGATACCTCAACGGCCCGCAACTTTTCGTCGTCGCATATGGTCTGAAACACAAAAATCAAAATTTTTCTTAAAGTTTGAACTAAAAGCAAGGGAAGTACGTACGGGTTTTCAAAAATATTGAATTTTGAAAGATTGGCGTACGGTTTTCCAAAAAAAAAATTTTTTGGTAAAAAAAATCGTACAAAATCAGCCGTAAAAATGACAATTTTCAATTTATCAACAAAATCGTACGTACTTCCCTAGAAAATGATGTTGTGAAGCTTGCACCAAAATTTCAAATTGATCGGATACAAATTGGCTGAATAATCGTGCGGGCCGTATCAAAAAATGTGGTTTCGAGAAAAACTCATTTAAAGTTTGAAAACAAAGGGTGTCCCTTTCACGTTTCTCGTTTTCGCTTTGTGGATTTATTGCCTTTTTTGTGGCAAATGTTGGTCTACTACCTGTCATACTGAATGGTAATTTACTAATGAGAAAAGTCGCTAACGGATACCTGTGGTAGGTATAAGGACTTTGGAGCAGAGCGTGCCGTACGCGCGCCGCATAGGCCCCGACCGTACGGTGGGGCGTCCAACGTTTATGCTCATAACTCGGAAAAAAAAATTTTATTTTTGAAAATAACTTAAGACGTCATTCTAGACATGTTTCCCTGCCATTTTAGCAAAAACAAACAAATAGATTTTTTTGAAATTTCTACATAGGTGTTACCCCTTAAGAAGGATACTTCGCAGTGAGCTGACTCGTGTAAAAGTGGTGAAAAAGGGCTTGGTGCTTGATCTACGTTCCCATGCATAGTTAATTTAAGTGATATGCGCGGAATTTATAGAAGCCGGCCGGCAAGTTGTCAACGCGAGTATTTAGTGGAATATCAGTGATTTAGCGAATTTAAACTTACGGCGAAGCTCTGAAACCTTTTCCCTAAAGCAGTTTTAACCGTTGGACGTCTGGCAGGTATATTGATAATGATTGTTGCATTTGTACTAGGGCTAACCAATGTCGGCATGATACTTCGGCCTCGAATGCCATACACTTTAAGTGTGGGTCCACAACAGTATGTTGATCCAAATAAAGCCCCAATTTGCACGTCTCTACTGGTACAGGTGGTTAATGCACGGTATCCGTGTAATCCAGATTCATACATTCCCAATACTGATCCGTTACCAATGTTACATGCATACATCCGGAGCATGTAAATACTGTGAGTTGCGAGCCGAACTTTTGCATTGCCTTCGTCCTCGGAACGGAATTTATTCGCACGTCTTCTATCAGAGTTTCATTGTCTAGTTTATTCGATCAATAATTTGAATGAAAGTCAAAGTTGGCATTTATCGTTTAATAATTGTACGTTTTTGTGAGTTAACCTCCAAATTTTTTATCACCGCTACCACTTCTTCGCCCTCATGTGTTAAAATTTCCCGGCTGGGAACTGTCAAGTTTTACTTCAATATCAATGTATTCCATACCTGAAATAAATTCAAAGAAAAAACACTAAACGCCCTTCCAAAGTATCATACAACTATATTTGATATTTCAATAGCTACACTTCCCTTTCGTTTCGCTATAGTTTTTTTTTATCATACTAATTACACTACCTCAACCTTCTCTAACACTTCGCTACAGACCTTGGATTTTTCCTCATGATGCACGATGTTGACCCTGAATGTGCCAGGCAGATTGACGGTATGGATGAAAACCTTGTCGATGAGACGCTTCTATGTTGCGGGTACGTTAACATCGCAAGGAAACGCGAAGGTCCGTAGCGAATTTAACATCTTGCAGGTTTATTTCCCTAAGTCAAATGGAATTTCATTGATTGTTGTTGGTAACAAGCATTTCTTTTCACAATAAAAATGAGCGGCACTCACAAAATTCCGAATTAACTGAGATATGAAAAAGAAGTTACGAATTAAACTAAACAAACGTCCTGATTCTTATGTATTCTCCCTTATATAGGAATCAAAAGAAATTTAACTATTAACAGCAACGTAAACAGAGATATGCTTCTCATGGCTCACATAAACACGTCTTTAATATTTTGAAAGTGTCGAACAGCTAAATCTATCGGTAAATCAAAATCATATTTGCTAAGAATATCTAAAGAATGCAGAGCATCGCGAAATCCTGTCTTGGCGACGTAGCTGGAGCTGATGTAGAACGTTTTGATGAGTTCAGTGCATTGAAAAATTAAATTTAGCCAAACCACAAGCTTTTTGGCACTACAAAAAATAAATTTGTTACAATGTTAGTATACTTTAGGATCGTGGCATATAACTTACTTCAACGCAGCGCATACAAAGGCTTTGAAATGCGAGTTGTTGCTTCTTTTATATGGCTTGTGCATTTCAATTATGGTCCCGATAACACTTAGGAGACTCTGCTTGTTCGAAATTGGTGCACTGTTCCCAACAATGTCCAGATTGAAGCTTTGTGATAGCTTCCGTGATGGGGTCTCATTGTAATTTTCGCCATTCTTAATATAGTAATACTGCAATATTAGTTCCCACGCATGCATCTGACCACTAGACGGAATCCTTCCAGT
Organism: Nemotelus pantherinus; assembly: GCA_963978885.1. Taxonomy (NCBI): domain Eukaryota; kingdom Metazoa; phylum Arthropoda; class Insecta; order Diptera; family Stratiomyidae; genus Nemotelus; species Nemotelus pantherinus. The sequence continues at coordinate 4,527,755 of OZ022267.1, read as the reverse complement.
CGAAAAATCGACATTTCTTACTTGAGTTCGCCTATCACTGTCGGGTGATAAATGCAGGCAGCCGATAAATGGAACTAAACTACTTCCGGGAAATGCATTACTACTCCGCAAGCCGTGTTGCATAAGTTTTTGTAAGGTAACCGCTAGGTTCTTACGAACTACCGTAGTGAGTTCGACTTTCGTCAGTGAAAAATCTTGGCACCTCACTCCCGGTTTACTTTTCCGCTCACATGCGAAGCGATCCGCGTCGTCATCTGAATCGCTTTGGTATGTTTCATACTCTAGGGGCATGTTTTCAAGCTGCTTTTCTTGGTCATGTTTCAGAGCAATAGCTAAAGCGGCCACCTCTTGTATGTCAACCTCTAGCTGCGCTCTAATATCCCCCCAATGATTTGATCGATTGGATCTCTTCAGGGGGTTTTTACGAAGGTCTTTGCCATCTGAAGATGAACCGCATCCGAATTGAGTTAGAGCGAATATTTGCATGAGAGTTGAAGCTTTCCTAAGCAGTGACTGCGTCTTGCTCGAGTAGATGCCGGTTGGATTCAAATCGTCTGGAATGGCTTCAATGGAATTCCGATTTGAACCTGAATCACTTGTCGATGCTGCTATATCCTCGCCATTTCCGCTTTTAGCAGTCTGAATATATTTCTTTTTGGCTGAATACGAATTATATGCAGGGAAATCTTTACCGCCAACTGAGGGCGGATTTGAAGCATCATCCACAACTGCTTGTGGATTGCTGTTTTGCAAAAAAGCAATGAAACGCTCCAGGTCTGTAATTTGAGTCTTTAGCTGTGCGACTAACTGATCTTTCATTTTCAACGGGCCAACGAACTCTCCTATGGCAGTATCGACCTGTGTTTTAATGTCCTCCGGTGACAATAGTGGTAGGTCAAAGTCGCTTACATTGAAATTAAACTTGTTCTTCAGTTCGTCGATAATGATTTTATGTTTCTCGAACAAAATTGATTGCGGCAGAACAGGCGCGCCCGATTCGTAAGCAAATTTTTCCAGTTCAGTAAGTTGCTTTTTAAGACGATCGATGAGCTCAAATTGACGACTACGGGAACGTTCCAGGCTTACAACGGCTTCATCTGATTCGAGTAAACTTAGACCAGAGGACAGCTGCAGAATACAGTAATGTAGAATAATTCAGTTCAAAACACATCACAAATCACATTTAAGTACCTCTGGTATACCACGAAAAGCAAACTCCTCCAAACTTTTCAATAGTAAATCGCGATGGGCCGCAGGAGCGTCAACTATCTGTCGCAAACGGAGCTGAACTTGAGCGAAATGCGAAGTCAATGCCATTAGGGAGGTCGTAAGGACCTCCTGTTCTTCTTCGAGGCTCTTTATTCGATTCGTGTCATTAGGTCCTCCACTAAATTGATCGTTAAACGATTCGAAGGTACTTATACGTGCAGCCACATCTTTTTGCACATCATCATCATCTGCTCCAAGAGGATCCCAACGCTCACCCGGCTCGTGAGTGCTGTCTTCGTCATCGGACTTTTCATCACTTTTAATCATAACACTTCGCTATTACCAACGATCTCTGAAAAAATCTTGATGCAATTCCAAATCGAAAGCAACAACAGTTATACTAACAACTAATTGTAAGAACTACAATCAAATAAGGACCTTATTTGCACGATATTCAACTTGATTTTCATGCGAAAATGAACCGTATTCCTATCGTAGAATCCGTTTTCTGCTAGGCGCTCAATATGCGAATCGACGCAAGCTTTATTGATTTTTATTTGGCCCCGAACGTTGCGCATGACTACCAATTTGTTCGCCTACTCCTTGATTTCCTAATTTCTTGTTTTCGAATAGGCATGACAAGATTGTCATTTCATGAAATGTCAAATGATTGTCATGTTAGGAAAGTCAGAACTGCCACCTTGTAAACGCAGATTCAATGTCGAATTGGTTTAGGATTGCGATTGAGTTAGTCGTATGTAATTGAACTGACTATATGACGCAAATCTAGTATGTCAGTGGATTCGTCTAATAGATATGTCAATCACATGGATGAATGGGGAAAATTTCTCATAGTAAATTGAGCTGGTGTGGACTTCGCCTATATATAATATTTTCTAGAAAACCAGCCTTAATTAGTATGAAGAATTTTCCCGTGTCCCGCTATATGGTTAACATACGCAATGCCTTCTAGAAGTACGGGCCGTCAGGCTACGTAATCGTTGTCGATGTGACGTCATGGCGTCAAACCATTTTACATTTCCACGAGGCAGTGCCGACACACACCGAGATTTCACATGCGGTTTTTTAGCTAAAATACGAATAAAACGTTAGTTTTTTGTGCGTGGACGCGTTATAATAATAATATTTAGCCATAACTTTCATTTTGTATCGATCAATTGTATCGCGATAGTAAGTCGACACGGAACATCACATAACCTAACAACACCTGATAAACATTTCGTCGCGAATTTTTCTAATTATGCCGCACGCACCGCATTAATATGTGTTTAAGCTGTTTACTAGCACTGTTTCGCATGTTACCACTTAGTTTTCATTAAACTCACTTTAGCATAACCCGTACAATTAACATTTTCCCGTGGACGTCCCATAAGACTACGTGTGTTTTTCGCGACATTTGGTCGGATGCTCTGACGTCATCATTCTGCATTACGGCCCGTACATATAGAAGGCATTGACATACGTATCTGTCACACGTATCCATTGCTACGAACTCAAATAGAGTTGAGCCACATAGAAGACGTATTTGACATAATTTAAAGAGATTGCCTTTCCATTTAGCTTTACTCTTTGGAAGAAATTGACAATCTAGTCAGCCTTGTAAGGAGCGCAGTGTTTAGCTATTTTTGTTGTCAATATAATCTATCGTTCTTTGGGTCGAATTCATGATAACCAGGCAGAATATATTATGAGCGCTGTTACAGAAGAATTTATCAATGGCGATGATCGCCTGAATAAAATCGTATTCTCCGAGCAGGTTCAATCTGCTATCGAACAGGTATGGGCGGCCCTATTTCCGGGACGAATATGTTCTCCTATAAGCTTTTAATTATGTCTAGCAGGTTCTGCAGAGTAATGATCCACTAGATCAATCCGATTTCAACCCCATTGACTACATAAACCAGATGTTTCCCAATGAACAGTCACTATCAAACATTGACGATGTTATCTCAAAGATGGAATGCGAAGTCAGCGTTATGGATGATAATATTCGGAAGGTTATTCGCGGTCAAACTAATACCAATCAAGATGGGAAGATGGCGCTTGAAGGTGCTCGAAAAGTCATTACCCAACTGTTCACTCAAATCAGGGAAATCAAAACCAGAGCGGAGAAGACAGAGGAGATGGTGAAGGAGATAACTCGTGACATAAAACAACTAGATTCCGCAAAGCGCAATCTGACAACCGCTATCACAGCGCTAAATCATCTTCACATGCTTGTTGGGGGCATTGAAAGTCTAACAATGTTGATAGAAAAGCGTCTGTATGGCGAAATTTTGAATCCGCTACAAGCAATAACTGAAGTCAACCAACATTTTCAGCAATATAATGAAATCTCTCAGATAAGAGTAAGCTATTTTTTTTCTCTTGCAATAAAGATATATTGACGGTTAAGGTTATTCAGAATTTGTCAGAGAAGGTTCATCATATACAAAAGCAGCTAGCATGCCAGATTACCGACGATTTCCATAACACATTCTCGTCAGGCAGTACTGCGAAGATGTCTGTCTCTCAGTTAGCAGATGCCTGCAAAGTAGTTTCTGTCCTAGATCCTCAAGTTAAACGGGACTTACTCAAGTGGTTTGTTGGTGTGATGAAGATTGTCGTCAAACATATCAAAACTAGCTAACGAATTATGATTATAGCTCTTCAACTCGAGGAATATGTCCAGCTTTTTCATGAAAATCAGGATATAGCTTGGCTAGACAAAATCGACAAGCGGTATGCTTGGTTGAAACGGCATTTGCTCGATTTCGAAGAAAAATTCGGTCAAATTTTTCCAATGGACTGGGAAGTTTCTGAAAGGGTTACTATTCAGTTTTGCAACTTGACACGAGAAGAGCTCACGAAAATTATGGCCAGGCGACGAAACGAAATCGATGTAAAGCTACTGTTGTTCGCCATATCGAAAACACAAGCGTTTGAGCAATTGGTTGCTAAAAGATTTACTGGAGTGACGTTAAGCGGGTCCTCACATGATAGTTTGGAAACATTCGAGGAAAGTAGTTTGGAAGCTTCCGGGAAAGAGATTGAAAAAAACTCTGAGTTCAAAGATATAATCGGTTCATGTTTCAAAGCTCATTTGGACATATATACAGACAGCATCGACAGGAACCTAGCAGAACTGATCGAACGTTTCGTTCAAGCTGCTAAACGGTCATTCAATCCTCTTGAAGCCAAATCAACAGTATTTCCCAGGTGAGCGCTAATTTCGGGTAAAATTAATATCAGAATCTGCTATTAATCGGATCACCCTCCTTTTGGCAGTTGCGCTGATTTATTTGTTTTCTATAAGAAGTGTATGGTGCAATGCTCACAACTAAGCAATGGAAAACCGCTGTACGATTTGGCAATGATATTTAAGAAGTATCTAAGGGAATATGCTGTTAAGGTATTAGAAGCAAGCATCCCCAAAATAGCCATTCAGTCGAGCATCGGTGAGTAGACCGTATTTGCTAACAATGAACTAGAGTTGCTTCTTCCTCGCAGGAACAAGCATGTCGATACTGACAAGGGACTTTCAAAATTTGTCAACTGCGGCTGGCCAGGTTATACATAATTTCCTGAAAGAAGGCGAGACGCCGCGGTAAGCCTGAAATATCTTCATTGTCAACGTATTCTCATCATGCACTGTTCATAGTTTCGCAAAGGAAGAGCTTGTGAAAATTTGCTGCATTCTAACTTCTGCAGAATATTGCTTGGAAACAGTACAGCAGCTGGAAGAAAAACTTTCGCAAAAAATTGATCAAAACTTTACCGAAAAAATTGATCTTTCCGAAGAGAAAGATATATTTCATAAAATCATGTCCAATTGCATCCAGCTCCTTGTCGAAGACTTGGAAAACGGTTGCGAGCAAGCAATGCATATGATTAATAAGGTTTGTATCGGAACTAGTTTGTATCCGACTTAAGAAATTGGTTTTTCAGATTCAGTGGCAGACCATTAGTAATGTCGGTGACCAAAGCGCTTTCGTCAACTTGATAATATCACATTTCAAACATACCGTTCCCATTATTCGTGATAATCTCGCAACTTCTAGAAAATACTATACGCAGTTTTGCTTGAAATTCGTCAACTCGTTTATTCCCAAATATATTAATACTTTGTTCAAGTGCCGTCTTACAAATGCATCGGATAATTCTCATAATATTTTAGGCTGTGAACAGTTGCTGCTTGATACGCATAGTTTAAAAACAGTCCTCCTCGATTTGCCGTCCATATCGTCGACCGTAAATCGAAAAGCGCCGACTAGCTACACAAAGGTCGTAGTAAAAGGCATGACTAGGGCAGAAATGATTATCAAAGTTGTAATGGCACCAATTAACCCGCCAACAGCATTCGTTGAGCAGGTTTTGAAGTTAATTCCAGACATCCCATTGACCGAGTATCAAAAAATTCTTGATATGAAAGGCCTGAAGCGAATAGATCAATTTTGCCTAGTTGAATTGTTTAAAACTGCGATCGCATCAAGCAGTGAGGTGATCTCTTCGTCAAATATGGTTGCTGGTACTCAAACCGTAAAACAAAATGAAAGAGCACAATTGGTTGGCAATAAAAGTGTAGGATTATTAACTGGCGATAGGTACTCAGATGTTTCCAACACTACAGATCGTGGGCGTATCCGAAAGTTAGAAAACCTTATCAAAAAACGTCTTCCAAACTAAGAATCTCCAGCATGTCACGCTGAATCAACGAAATTTTCCTACGCCTTTACAGCTATTTCCTGTATCTGTATTAAAATTTGCATTGACTGATGTCAATTCATTTATTTATGTTTCGTACGTTGATTAAATGATAAATTTATTAAATGGCGCGTTTGTTTTTTTTGAAATTGTACGTTCATTTAGTGATAGGTTTATGAAATGGTACGTTTATGTAATGATGCGTCTCTTAAATGATGCGTCTCTTTATTAACGAGAACGCCACAAAGTTGATGGTACACGATTCTTTCCATGTCTTCTGAATTGGTTTGAGCCATGTAAAATGCCTATTTGAGAATATATACGTACGTACGTACGAGATGGCTAGACAAAATGGCTGGATTGTCAAATTGACTTCTCTGGTCGTAGGAAAATATCATCAGTCCATGCGCCATTGCGAAAAATTGCAGATCCAAAGTGTACACCCCCCCCCCCCTCCCCCCCATGAAAAAGTGCAAATTTAAAGTGCTTTTTTTCCCCCATGTAAAAGTGCAAATCCAAAGTGTATTTTTTTTCTGTGAAAAGGTGCAAAATTGCAGATGAGATGGCTTTGAAATTTGGAAATACCAGTGATAGTGAATAAAAACAGTTAAAATGAAGTATCGAATCGTGAAATCAGAGTTCGTTAACGGCCGCTCGTATATATGTGGATATCGCGAAAAGCTACAAAGCAAATTGAAAAAGTTTAGTTCGAGAAAAGTGTCAAGAAATAATTTAATATCTTGCAATTGTCATTGTGTTATTCCGGTCGGTTTCGCGTGTGATGTTATTTGATTTCAAATCAATGCAGTGAATGAACCGGCAAAGAAGGAGACAACAGGAAACAACGAAAGAAAACAACAGGAACCCAGAAAGGAATACTTCGTGGTGCCGACATAGTGAGTAAACAGTAGTCCTTTGTTATTTTTTTGTTTAGATAAATATCATTAAATATTATATATATATATATATATATATATATATATATATATATATATATATATATATATATATATATATATATATATATATATAGATATAAATATATGTATATATACGTATATATATGTATATATTCGAATTTAACATCAACCGGAAGTCGAATATTTCGTCCAAATACGATATGTGACGGCGATTCTTCAGTTATAGTATGCGTCGCTGTTCGGTAAGCCATTAGGAAGAATCTGATATAACGATCCCAATCATGCTAAAGTTCTTCTATCACTTTGGCCAAGGACTCGATTAAGATTTTGTTGAACCTTTCGACCATTCCATCGGACTGTGGATGAAGTGGAGTCATTCTTGTTTTCTCTACACCCAAGGCATCGCAAAACTCAGTTAACATCTGCGATTCAAAATTTCGGCCCTGATGTGAATGTAGCTCGTTTGGGACTCCGCATCTACTCACCCAGTTAATCAGGATTTGCTCCGCCATAACGTAGACTTTTGTCCATTTGGTAAACTAGTCGGATACTACCAGCACGTAACGATTTCCTTGCTGTGACACCGCAAACTGTCCTGCTACGTAGATGGCTAGACTATCCTTTCGAAAGGGGTTCCTACGTTATAGATCTTCAACTCACTCCTAGGCTTTCTCCTGGGTCCTTTCACAGATGCACAGGCTGCATATTTCTTACACCAGTCCTCGACATCTTTCCGCACATGTACCCAATAAAATCGTTCTCTAATTTTATTAAGTGTTTTGTTTATGCCAAGGTGGCCTCCCGATGTTCCCTCGTCTATTTCCTGCAAAACATCCTTGACTTTGCTCCGAGGAAGTACGACCTGCATGCGATGTGCCGACCTATCCGCAGTTTCCCATTTTGTTTTTAGTAGGCCTCCATCAAGATGCTAGGAGTTCCATTGTGTCCAGTAGCTCTTTAGCGTAGGATTTCGACTCGATATGCATTGCCATTCAGGCCGATGTGCAGACTCCTTCCAGGCTATGATTTCTCGTAGATCTCCATCCGCCAGTTGCTTGTCCAATAGTTGCGACTATGACTATCCTCTTGCTGGTGAAACGGATATCCACTTTACAACGGCATCGACTGCTTTTTACTCTAACCGATGACAATGCTTGGTCGTCAGCATTTCCGTGTATGCTACCTTTTCAATGGACTACGGTAAAGTTGTATGTTTGCAACCTTTCAATCCATAGTGCCACTTGTCCTTCGGGGCTCTTAAAGTTGAGCAACCGTCTCAGAGCGGCGTTATTGGTCCTCAATATGAAGCTTTGGCCCTACAGGTATTTGTGGAAATGTTTAGTACCCTCAACTATTGCCAACAGCTCTCTTCGGGTGACACAGTAGTTTCGATCTGGCGTGGATAGCACCCAGCTAAAGTAAGCAATCACCCGTTCCTGACCGTCAATTTGCTGTGGTTACACCGCACCTATAGCTGTATTACTTGCATCGGTGTCCACGATAAAAGTTTTCTGCGGTTCAGGATATGCCAGCATCGGTACTTCACATAGCTCCTGTTTAAGCTTCTCAAATGCTGCTTGGCACTGGTGGCTCCAGTTATACGGCTGATTTTTCTCAGTCAGCTGGTGTAAGCTTTTGGCGATGGTAGCGAAATCCTTCACGAACCGGCGAAAGTACGCTGCCAATCCCAGAAAACTCCGAGACTGATGCTTATCCTTGGACATTGGCCAATTTTTCACGACTTCAATTTTTCCAGGGTCAGTTTTTATTCCTCCAGTATAAACCACATGACCAAGGTATTTCACTTCAATGCCGAAAAGGTTGCACTTTTTGGGACTTAGCTTCAAGTTAGCCGCTTCGCAACCTTTCGAATACGTCCTCCAGGTTTTTCAGGTGTTCTTTGAACGTTCTGCCGATAACAATTATGTCATCCAGGTATACCAAACATGTCTTCCAACTTAGTCCATGCAATACACGCTCCATGAGTCGTTCAAAGGTCGCAGGAGCATTACAGAATCCGAACAGCATTACAAGAAATTGGCAGAGCCCGGTACCCACGAAAAAAACTGTCTTTTCACGGTCACTCCTCGCGATTTTGACCTGCCAGTATCCGCTCTTCAAATCCAACGTCGAAAACCACTTCGCACTCGCTAGAGTATCCATAATGTCATCCGTTCTTGGCAATGGGTAGCTATCCTTTTTCGTTACGTCATTCGACAGATGACCAACACAGAATGGACTATTCGAACAGAAAGGGACACAAAGGACTATTCGAAGGCTCAATGATCCCTTGTTCTTGCATGTCCTGTATAATGTCGGCGACCGCGGCTTGTTTGGTCAGTGGTAAGCGGCAGGGAGCCTGCCGAATCGGTGATGTATTTCGTGTATCGATTCAATGCGTAGTCAACCTAGTCCTTCCGTAATCGTCATCTCGAGTCGATAGAATATCAGCATAGCGTTAAATCAGCTGGAATCCTTGTTGGCACTGTTCGTCGCTTAGTTCCGAGGACTGTAGCATGTTCGTTGCTAGCTCATCTATCTTGCTGTTGGATATCTTTTGGTGCTCAGATTGTATTTCTGTCATATCCAAAAATGTGATTGAAGAAACTGGTTGGCAGTCGGCGATTACTTCTCCTTTCTTAAGCTTCTTTTCCTGCTTCTTTCCTCCGCCATTGTGATTAGGCTTTTTGCTACCATACGGCTGCTGGATTTTGCGTTGGCTCCACGATGAAGAATTGATGACCCCCAGGATAACCATCCAATGTGGCCCAGATGATGTTTTCCGACGAGTGGTGTTTTCGCAGACGACGATTTTCAGCCGGTCGTTTCCCTTCCTGTTACTTGCCAACGGTATCTCTACCTTTTTGCCACTTGATTACCCTTTCTCCTAAATCCAGACAGGCACTCTTCGGTTATATCTGCTACGAAGAACCGATGTTGGAACACCAAATCGCCGAGCTGTATTTGACGAGTTATTTCTTCGTGAATTGGTACAGATTCGCCTGTTGCTGTCTGATGTACGTATCACTCAACGTTAACAAGTCTCCATGCTTCCACCAAGTCCATTCGCAAAATCGACTTCATTGCTTCGGTATCGATGCTGCTCTTGCGAAGCTTGCTATCGATTTTTCCTTGCAGACTTAAGTCGTTCTCGTGTCGATAGAGCCTAGAGACCGTGATGATGGTTCTGAGGTCAACAATTCCACGAGCCAACCTCCGACCCATGAGCTTGGCTCTTACTGATTTCCCACCTCTTCCGAAGATGAAACGGCTACGTTCGCTGAACCAGCCTCGTTCCTTTGTTGTCTTCTCGCTGCACATCCGTCGCAAAACCTTGTCCTTTTTCTGCAACATTGTGGAGTTCCGCTTGTCGTTGATTCTCGGCTGACCTCGGCTCTTTGGCATACACACTCTTCGTACACTTCACACACTCTAACGTTACTGCATGATGCCCGCTTTACCGATTCGTAGGTAAGAGCGTAGGCCAAAGTATCCTTCAGCGTTCGTTTGTCTGCCAATCGAAGTGCTTGTTGGAGCTCTTCATCACGTACTGCCTTGATGAAAGCATCCCTCCCTGTCTTGTCCTGATGTTCTGGATCTGAAGCAGGATAGGATAGAAGTTTTAAACGCTCGATGTCCTGAGCCAGCTATTGCAACGTCTCTCCCGGTTTCTGTGCGCGTGTCCTGAGCTGCGAACGATGAACTTCCTTTAAGTGGTCTTCGCCGTATCGCATATCCAAAGCACTCGCCAGGCTGCAATAACTGGAGTAGTTATCCTCTTGATCGTTCCAGTGGTTAAACTTTACAACAGCTTCAAACTGTTTCTTGTAGATTGTCCATGAAGTTTGTCCGCCGAAAATTGGTGCTTTGAACGCCTTGATGCCACTTGATTCAGCTGGCACAATTCCTACGGCTTTCACGCGTTGCAGATCCAATTTCATCTGGTCCATTTCTTCTTCAATGCCAGCCAACTTTTTGTCTAACTGTTGTTTCACTTCCGTCACTCGACTGTCTAATTGCTGTTAGAACTGTTGCATCAGCTGCTGCTCGCTTTTCTTGACCTGCTGTTCCAACTGTTCCTTAATGTCAAGGTTTTGATGGTCTAATTTCTGGTGTTGCTGGTCAAATTTTGACAAATATCCAGGGACATTTTTAGTACTAAATCCATGACCGGATTTTTCTCCTCGTTGCCTTGTTCTTCCTAAACACACTCTTGGCTAGTCTCCTCGTCCGAGAATTCAAAAGTTTCCGGATCGTTGCCTTCCGTGCCCAAAGCCACCCTGAGACGTAACAGTTAAGCCGTCTTGTTCCCAGTCGTTGAAAGATCTCGTTTCCGACGCTCTACTATCAACCCTGAACAATATCATCTCGTTCACTAGTTTCGGCATTGTTCTTCAATTACACAATGTCTTACGGTTTCACTTTAGTCTACTCACTTTTTCATAAAATTCAATTCAATTCAAAATTCAATTCCCGACTCAATTGTTTAGCCTTAATAGCAACCGGCCACCAGAACACTACCCCATACAATAGAATTGGCTCAATCATAGCTGTATAAAGCCAAGCAACAGTACGAGGCTGCAATCCCCAAATCGTCCCCATGGATCTTTTACAGCAGTAAAGAGCGTCGAAAGCCTTCCGAGCTCTTTCTGCTACATTGTAGGTTCATAATAACTTCGAGTCAAGGATCAGCCCTAAGTACTTGACCCTCTGGCTCAAGTTAATGGAGACCCCATTCAATTTGGGTAACTCAAAACAAGGTACTTCATACTTCCTTGTAAACAGCACTACTTAGTTCGGTTTTACTAGGATTCACATTCAAGCCGCTCTCCCGACGCCAACATGAAAGTATTTCAAGAGAGTGATTTAGCCTCTCCGATAGCGTGGATGACACTGCTTCAGCTATGTCGTCCGCATAAGCAATCACTTTGCAGCCGTCACTGTCCAGCCTCATTAGAAGAGTATTCACCGTGATGTTCCACAGCAGGAGAGAGAACACTCCACTCTGAACACTCCACCGAGAGAGCCTCAACAATTGCGTTAGAATTTACGTTGTTCAAGGCCCCCTCGATGTCGAAGAAGGCGGCAATCGTATATTCCTTAAGCGCAAGAGATTTCTCAACTTGCTCAATAAAGACGTGAAGAGCAGTCTCAACATACTTACCTTTGGTATAAGCGTGCTGTGACTACGAGATCAACATAGGATCGATTGATCTTTTAATATGGTAATCAATGATCCTTTCCAAAATCTTAAGCAGGACAGAATTAAGACTTATTGGACGATAGACCTCCTTCGGCTCAACATGCGTAACTTTTCCTGCTTTAGGGATAAACAGCACTCTAGATTTCCGCCAGCCGGTGGGAACATACAAGAAGCGTAGGCAAGCGTTATATATCTATTTGAGTCATGGTAGTGATACTTCCATAGACTGCTGGATGTCAGCCGCAAGGACGCTGTCAGGGCTCGGGGACTTAAACGGTTCAAAGGAGTTAATAGCCCACTTCAGTTGAGAATTTGATATTCTGAATGGTGGCATTGAACTGTAAGCTTGCTCCGTTTGGTGCACTGCTTCTAAAGGACATTAATTCCCAGGAAAATGTGCGTCCATAAGAACGTTTAGAGTATCTGCGCCCGAACTAGTCCAAATGCCTTCGGCCACTTCACGGCAAAAAAGGCAACTTCTCATGAGCTTTTCTTTTTTCTATCAGCACATTCTATAGTTCAGCACATGAACTACCTCTGTAGAACAGAATTTCTGTACTAGTGAATTCACTGTGACAGGAGTGTTGTTGTGTTCAATGCGTCTGTTCTGTTCTGTGCTGGATGATGATGATGGCCTGGAGTGGGTCCAGGGGGACCCTAGCACTGCGACCTCCTGGGTCTATTGTGCCTCCTTTGCGTTATGTCCTATAGAATGTCCAGGCTTCTAATGAACCTGGATATGTTCCTTGACGGGACATTTGTGATGACCCTGATAGAAGGAAGAGCAGAGCCAAGTAGCTCGAATCTTCTTCTCGCTAGTGCTGGACAGACTGTGGGCAGATGTTCTACACACTCTGTCGTTTCCCCACAGTATCTGCAGCGGTCGTCCTGCTCCTCACCTATCCTGTGGAGGTACTTTTTGCATGGAGGGTGTCCTGTTAATGCTCCGCATACGGCTCTTATGCCACTTTTGCACAGAGCCACTGCTTCTTTCGCTCTTTTATCATCGAAGCCAAGGTATTTTTTGAGTGTTTTAACCCCTCAATATTAAGCCAGTAGTCTTCGATCTTTTTCTTGCTCCATGTTTTAATTTCCTTCTCCGTATCTGCTTTTGTAAAACCCCAGTACGGAGAAGGACCTATGAAGGGCATTTTTGCTCCATTTTTGGCTCTGGTATCAGCTTCCTCGTTTCCTCGGTTCCCCTCATGGCCGGGGATCCATATCAACTCGAGGCTGTTCTGTGCCCCTATTTCATTTAGGGCCTCTCTCACCTCTAGGAGAATAGCCGAATTAATTTGATCGCAATTTATAGCCATGAGAGCCGCTTGACTATCCGATAGGATCTTAATTCTGACCCTTTTAGTAGTCCTTATTTTTATTGATTGTGAGGCTCTTAGTATGGCAGATAGTTCTGCTTGATAGATTGTGGCCTCCTTTGGGAGAGGGAAATGCATTTTGCACTTGGGACCTACGATCCCTGCTCCTACTCCACAATCCATCTTTGAACCATCCGTACACTACATTTGCGCTCCTTTGTACGAGGGAGGTGGTCCATCCTTCCATTTGTCCCTTGATGGAATTGTGACCTTGAACCTCTTCTCGAATGCTGCCTCAGTTTTTATTTGGTCGCTGAGGTTTAACATTTCCATTATGGGCCTGACGTCCTCCAGAATTTTTAGGTGGCCTTTAAGGTCCCTTGATTTGTACCTGTAGGCCTGTTGTAGGCTAACGGCTTGTCTTGCTGCTTCCTCCTGAATTTTTGAGGTGCAGCTTCCTCCTGAATTTTTGAGGTGCAGCGGTTCAAGGTTTAGAAGGGCTTCCATTCCTGCTGTTGGAGTGGAGCTCATTGCTCCTGTAATAATCAGGCAGGCCATCCTTTGAAGCTTGTTGAGCCTATTTATGGATAGAAGAGCAAAAAAAAAAAAAACGCGCCTAATATCAGATTCAGTCGTTTAGTGAAAAATACATACTATTCATAATTTCAGTTTTTCCATATTAAAGAAAATAAATCCCAATTTACAGTTATATCTTCAGGATTAAGACTTTGCGATATTCCTATTTATTCTTGAGTTCAAAATGGCTAGCAGTTGCAAATATAACTAAACAGAGCGAAACGAACTTACTAAATATGCTAGCTAGATTAAACCAGTAGCAAATTTTGTAAAATGCAATAGATGAAACTTAAATGCAATGTTACAGTAAACTGCATCAAATTGCAACAGATATACTGCAATTGCAGTAAAACGACAGTATTGGTCCATTGTCCATATGAGATCTGATTAAAAATCATGGGAGCGCATAGAAAAATCCTAAGACTCTAAAAATAATTCTGGGAGTCCTAGGAAAAATTACGGCAGCTTAGGAAAACCCCTAGAAAGAATCCTAAGAGCCTGCGAAAAAAATCATGGTAGCTTAGAAAAAATGCTGGTAGACATAGAAAAAAAACATGGGAGCTAAGGAAAAAACTGAGGACTCTAGAAAAAATCCTAGGAATCCGGGGGAAAATTATAGAAGCTTAGATAAAATCAGGGAACTCATGAAAAATTTCTGGTTGTCTAGTAGAAAATCATGGAAGCTAAGAGTAAATGAGGGGGGGGGCGGGACTGCCGTCAAAAAATACCCTATCAGGTCTAAGAAAAAATGATGGGTGCTTAAGAAAAATCCAAAGACTCTAGAAAAAATAATGAAAGTCTAAAAAAAAATGTATAAATGCTTTGAAAAAATGGAAATCTAGGAAAATCCTTGAAGATTACTTCGCGGTTTTCTAATTTTAGGTAATAGCTTACTGTTATGGCGGCGGCAGACAAGCCTGAATGAGTTTAAAGCATTTTGTTTATAAACACATTTATTTAATAATATCCTTTTCTGTTGTCTCTTTTTTTTCACTTCGCTTTTCTTTTCATTTTCCTGTCAAAAAGAAACTCAAGGTTTACTTCGTCCTTCGACGAGACTCGATACATCGGCCAGAAAAACGAGACTTGCCAGTTTCACAGTAATAACATTAATTACTTACTGACTTATCGCTGCGCTGCATACATAAATACCATACATTTTTGTGTCCAACAAGCTAAATCTTAAATGGTTTCGAGCTTGTGTCAGTCGAGCATTTTAATACACCCAACACAAAACAATTTTTATGATTTCCTAAAGATAGAAATTTTCTGGAAACATCTTCTTCCTGAATTTTTTTCGAATCCAATATACTAGTTTGTTTTCAAAATACCAAATTTTTATCAAATACAAATTCAAGATATATTTTAATTTTGATAAAAGAAACAATCCTACCGCCAGTGTTAGCAGCTAGATAGTATCAAAAATCAAAAAGAGTGTTTTATTTGTTTTGTTTTTTTCTAAAAAAAAAAAATAATAATGAATTAAAATTTGAAAATAAGAATTACACAACATTTATACAAACATTCATAAAACACACGATATTTTAAATTTGTTATCAAAATTTTTGTTCATTTTCAGTTTCATTTAGTTCATTATTGCTGTTGTTCTTGTTGTGTTTAACGGTTCGCAAAGTAAAATAACAGATCATATAATAAATCAATGACGGTACAAAGTTCTAATCCCGCTACAGATATTTCGATTAGTCTTTTACTTTTTGGTTGTTTTTTGTTTTTGTTTTTTTTTTGAAATTTTTGCAATATAATGATTTTTTTCTAATTTTTTTTTGATTTCAAATACATTTCATTTTCATTCTGTTGAAAGCAAGTAGAGCTCGATTTTTTTTCGATGTTTCTAGAACTGGGTATTACTTTCAATGAATGTTTTGAGGGGTGGGATGTGTTATGATTTAGTTCTTTTTATCTTCTCCCTCTGGTTTGATTTCTGGATATTCCAATTTGACACCATCTTCGCATGTGAATACCGGACAGCAGTATGGGAATGGTGCAGTTTTGTTGGTTTTATCGGTATCTAACTTGCACTTGTCGTTAGCCAATGGCAATGGACCACAATCTTCGACCAATTCCAAAAGCCTAGAAAGATTGGAGAAATTTTCGGATTGATTATAAGCCAAAACTTTGATGTTACTGTATTTGTGTGTTGAAATATGATATATTTCTGATTGATGATAAATCGATGTAAATTAAAATAGATACATACTTTGGTGGCTGATCTTCAGATACAACGCATGTTGATCGTCCACAGAATGGTGTTAATTCCCATGTTTTTCCTGGCTCCACAGTTGCACAACGTGTTGAGGCAAAGCACATTCCAGGGAAATCTGTTGACAAAGACAATTTGCATGCATTATTATTTTAATGTCAAATAGAATGAAAATTGAGCATGTCGTCGATTTCAATGCAGCTGCTTTTAATCTTTGTCTTTTACAGATTTAATAGATACAACAAAACATTACTTTACTACTATAACTGTTTATTACCAATACTATTACTACAAGTTCTTAAATATGTGTACTTATATGATAATGGAGGGGTGAAATGATTTCTTAATAGTAGCCCTAAGAAGAGGACAGTTTGTTAATGGTAACGCTATCCACACGATTACCCACACTACACTTCTAAATCAGGTAGATTTAGAATCTGTCAAGTTAAACAGGTAAGCGTTCACACTACCCGAAGTGATTTAGAATGAGGAAATTTAGAGAGAGAGAGAAAAGTCATTCGAATTTATGTGTACAATTGCGTGAAAGTTGTTGAAAATGGTGCAGGAACATGCAAGAACATTTTCTTTTCACTTTGTATAACTCACATTGTCCTTTTTTGTTCAATTTTTGGCTATTTTAGAACGAAATTCGAATGACATTTCGTTCAAATCTACTGTGCCTCTCACCATGGAATTCAGCACGCTCTGAGAACAATTCAGCCGGGAAAAATTCACAATAGTACCTGATTTGTACTTGATAATCTCTAAATCCAGGTAGATTTCAACTGACAGACGCCGAGAAAAATGTATGGGCAATCAGGTAGATTTAAGTTGATTTAGCTCTAAAGCGATCAGCTGATCGAAATCGCCTGATTTAGAGTGTAGTGTGAACGGCATGTAAGGATGTAGATAGAAAACCAAGAAAGGAGTGAACCGAAACAACCAAACTGACTTTGATCTAATAACAATTAATGATTGACAGTGTCAAGGTCTCAACTTCCACTTGTTCGTGACGACCTAGAAGAAGCTCAGGTTAGTCAAATCAGGGACTGACTCGTTACAAAGCCATGCTGTTCCGGAGAAAGAATAGGATGTATCATGGGATACATATTAGAGAAGAAAATTTTTTCAAGAAGCTTACCGAAAAAAGCGAGAAGAGTAATAGGACGATAATTGGAGACAGAAGAAGCATTGAAAATTGGATAAACATCGAAAACTATCAACGCAAAAGAAAAAAAAAAGCTGAAAGATAGTTTAGATAGATTGATGGACGACAAAACGGATCCACCACCGGAATTCGAATCAAGACTGAGCAGTATTTACTCAACCTCAAGTGAAGGAGGAAGGCAAAGAAAGTTTGCGAAAGAAGATAGAGCCATTGATGGAACATGGCTCGGGATGGAAGTATTTTTCTTCACAGAACGAATGTACAACCAAAAATATTTATTGTAGCCAGAAAAAAATAGATGACTTCAAACTAGCACTTGCTTCATTATTATTTTTGCGGAGGAACGCAAGGATTTGTAATTCGGCCAGATCACAGGCAGAATTAGATCTTTGAAACTTTTCCGAGCAACATTTTGCAAATGGATTGCACTCAGATCTAATTGAGTGAACCAGGGAGAAGTGTTAATTATCGAGGGCGAAAGTTCGAAGTATAGATAGAGATAGAATCACAGAATAAAATTTGGAAACCGCATAATCAATATTTTTAGTTCACAGAAGAACGAAAAAACAGTTAATTTTTTTTTTTTCAAATTCCGTTGCAATTCCTGGGCAATTCGCCGTACGGAAATTGTATCGAGGAGCAACTGAGATTCCTTCCTTCGCTGGATATGTCAGCGAGACACAAAGAGAGAGAGAGAGAGAGAGAGAAGAGGGTTGTGTGGGGAGGGTTTACTAAAACATAGGAATGGGGTACGCTGAATACAGATATATTAGGAAAGGGAATAAGAGAATAAGGTCGGAAATACGACCATTCAAGTTGCGCGTTGAATCAATCTGCGAAAGGGAGCTAAGGGAAAGAAAGGACGAAAGTACTATGGAAAGCTGATTACTACCTGATGCAATATGAAATATAGTTTATATCCAACTATTATTAATTATAATCTAATCGTGGCAAACCGAGGAAACACCCCCACTTATAGAGGACCTAGCAGTGAAAACGTGCTAGACATAACTCTTCACAATGACCCAAATGAACAATAGAGAATTGGAGGGTCCTTGAAAGCCCATCATTCTCTGACCACTGTAACATTAATTACCGTTTAAATTTCAACCTAGCTCGCACTTCTCGATCGTTTCGTAATCCCAGAAAAGCAAACTGGGAAAACTTCAAACGGGGTAGTGACCAACGGTTTAGGCCCTTCTCCCAGTTTATATGCTCTGTAGCTGACCTGGAATCTGCGATTAACACTTTTACTAGTAAACTGGTAAAATCGAAGCGTAAACCTAAGCCACCCTGGTGGAATGGGTACTTGGGTTGTCGCAGAAGACAAGTACGAGAACAAGTACGAGAAGGTAGTCCTCAAAATTGAAAGCGCACTCCATTGCAAAGAATACGCTTTGGGACCCTTGCTAGATATTGAAGGCGCCTTCAATAATGTGCACACAATAGCTATTATGGAAAGCCTCCACGCACACAAAACCCATCCCGCTATTTGTAGGTGGATAAGCGACATGGTTAAGCACAGGCTCATATCAGCGGAGTGATCGGGTGCGCAAATTACAAGAAAGGTCCACAGATGTTTCTATCCCAACTCTTTCTTCTACCGCCTCTCTTTCTTCTATCCCCTCTCTTTCTTCTATCCCAACCTTATTACAAACTCAATTCTGGACAAGCTGGAAAGCAAGTGACTCACGGTTGTGGCCTATGCTGACGACATTGTTACTTTAGTCTCAGGTATGTTTCCACATACCCTTGCCCAGCTCATCGAGTACTCTCTAGGGCTGGTTGAGAAGTGGGCGAATATCGCGTGCCTTGGCATCAACCCCAATAAGACGGATCTTTTGCTCTTTACCAGAAAGTATAACACTGCCAATTTAGACCCAATCATGCTGGACGGCTCCAGGCTAAGTCTCAAGTTACAAACTAAGTTCTTGGGTCTTATTCTGGACAGCAAGCTCACATGGAAGGTGAATTTAGAGGAAAGAATTAAGCGGGCAAGCAACGTGATTTATGCCAGTAAGAGAGTGCGGGGTAAAACGTGGGATCTTAGCCCTGCTCTAAGACATTGGATCTACTTGGCGATAGATAGGCCGATCATTGTTTACGGATGCTTGGTCTGTGAATAAAACCACTTTTGCTAGCATGGCGAATAGAGTTCAGCGGTTGGCGGCCCTCTGCACTACAGGTGCCTTAGCCTCGACTCCTTCATCTGCTCTGAACGTCCTGCTTAATCTTCCTCCGCTTGATCTTTTTAGCCTTGTCTACAACGTGGTTTGCAAGTGGATTAGGATTAGTCAAGTCGCGTTGTATATCCACAGCGGATTGATTTGGGATAAATCGATACGAATTTTACTGGATCGGGTCGAGGAATTAAGGATTGAACAATTTGAAGCCCACTTCAGTTTTTTTCATATATGTGTCGTTCCGATACGATATACTTCACTTTAGTAGAACTAGCTGAATTTTATTCGGTTAATCCATGTTAGTCCAGTCGCACCAAAAACCTACTTTGAAGTTTCATTTCAATCCGTTTCAAGCCAAATCAGTCCAAGTCGGTCCGGTTTGTATACGAGGCTTTTGTTAGAGGCATTGCCGCAAAAGCTGCTGTCAGGACACTTCGAGTCAGGATGCTTCGGGCACAGCAGTATTGAACGGGGATACGCAGGAAGCACTGACTACCTGGTTTCCATTCTGTGCTTCGAGCGGGTATATCGAGCGACTGTCGGAGATGGGCAGGTATGGAATCAGCAAATGTGCCCAGCAGCTCTTAGCGTCTACACTTGCGGCTCTAAAACAGCTGCAGGAGTAGGTGCTGCAGAATATTTAGCAGATGCAGCTATGGAAGCAGCTTTCAGGCTTCCGAATCACTGTAGTATTTACCAAGCGGAGGTTTTTGGCGATGCGTAAAGCCGCAGATCTGGTATATGTCAAAGATACTACAAGTAAGGAAATAAATATCTTTACGGACAGTCAAGCGAACAGTCACATACAAATCGAAGTGTGTACTCGATTGCATTCAGGCCCTGAACAGACTGGGTGACAGCAAAAGAGTCAGAATCTTGTGGGTTCCCGGTCACAAGGACATTGATGAAATGAGAGGGCGGATTCGTTAGCCAAGTGTGGGGCTAGTCTTCTCCTTTCGGGATGATCGGTAGACATCCTTATTCCTATCCAAACGATTAAGTACTCAATCGACTCCAAAATGATACAAGTTGCGACTTGCAGATGGGGTGCAACTCAGACCTGCAGGGTAATCAAAATCATGAGGGGGTCATAAAATCTCGCATCGACTAAATACCCCCTCAAGCTAACGCGGACTGATTGCAAACGACGGGTTAGCATCATTATTGGCCATTGTCTTTTAGCAGCACATGCTAAGAAAATGGGGCTCCTGACCAGCGACACCTGTAGGAAGGATGTGTCAAGAGCCGGGGGTCTCAGAAAAAATTCAGCATCTTCTGTGTCATTGCCCGGCACTCGGGGAAAACCAGACTGTGATACTTCGGTGATCCCTGGCTGGTGGATCTCTCGCACGTGACGGAGTAAAAGCTGAAGGACATCCAATCAGTTCGTGAAAAAGTCCGGGGTCTTTGACGGCCGCTTGGACTGGAACTTTCTTTCTATGAACCTGTAGGTCTAACCAGTACAACCTAACCTAAACCTAACCTAACTATTCACTACATTCTTTATTACAGCATAATTGTAGCAACTCAAATTTCGGTACTTTATCTACAAAAAAAAAAAAGAAATACTCCGCAGCCGTATTCTACAACTGATTGTACCTACCAGTGGCACGCTTTTTTTTTTGCTTATGAATAAGATAGCTTTTAGAAATCATTCATGGTGCGGCAGTTAGCTAGCATTTAGCATACTGACATTGAACAATCTGTTTTCGTAATTCATTAAAAATTCAAGTTATATTAACTTCACTGTATAACTTCTCAAAGTGCTGCGTATACGTAAATGTATTGGTTATTTGACATATAGCCTAGTCAAGTATTATACATACTTCTCACATTCGTGTTGTCGTCGAGGAAAAACCATGGCATTTTGCATGAAATAGCCATCAAGTTCCATCGGTTGGCTGCATGCATACTCAGTTACCATTACATCATCATGGGTTTTGCATAATCGCTATACGCATGCGTGCAGATCGCGATATTACTAGTACGAGCATATTTTATTGCTTTTGTTTTCAATATGGCTGATAAAAATACACAGTTTTCCTTCAAGCATTCGCTACGAAATTGGGTTTTTGGAAAATTTCAAGCTCCTGAATTCAACATGTCCGAACTCTTTTCCCTTTACATAACTCATAATTGAGCTTCGGACATTGTTATGGGCGGTTGCGGCGGCTATGCAAGCGTTTTACTCTGTTATGTGAAAAATTGGATTTGGCATATCTCAATCTACGATTACCTTGGTATTTTCGAGGCCTTGTTTGATATCTATTTTTCATCCATACTAAATATTTTTTTTTTTATTTTGCCCTGAGATTAATTTCAATTTATTTCCGGATTCATCTATACTTGAGCGCTTTTGGTTAATACTTTATGGTCGAATGAATTCAGTTCAGTGCTTGGAAAAGTATGTTAACGTCATGGTATGTAAATCTTGCTGCTGTGATCACCATTCAGAAATTATGTACGAATGTAATTATAAAAAAAAATAAAGAATAGTATCAAAGCAAACTCATATAGGTGTACTATGTGGTCACTAATTTTTTTTTGCACGCAAGTGTTAATTGTGTTTCAGGTATTGACTTTTTAATTTAGACAGCTCCATGACTCAGTTTGGTCCAATATTGAAGGTAGTTGTCTTAAGTGACTATATGTATTGAGCTACTCACAAGAAAAGTGTTAGTCTCATTAGTGCGGATCGCGTCATATATCTTGCGCAATTTTCCATGAAAATATGAATGTGAAACACTCCAAACCTCCATCTGCAATATGCATGCTTACGAAACGACCTTGGCGGTGGGTGCGTTGAAATGTTAACAATACAAGGCAAACCGTTAATAAACAATACACGGCAAAAGCAAACAATACAAGTTAATATACAAATCCTGAAATTTTTGGCGAGTTCTGGCAGCACCGTGACTCTCACTTATTGTAATCACGTTGGAATAACTGTACATAAAGAATAACAATAAACGAACAATAGATTTAAGCGGAAACGTTGAGAAACTATTACACCATGCCATGGAGGAGCTGGTTTGGTTTTCCGAAAATGCTGCTGGTGATAATGATATAAGCATAGGCGTGCATAGGGCTTTCAATTAAAGGGGTCAGCTATCCGAATTCGGTACACACTTTTTTTCATTTTCGTTGAAGTACTGTGAAGGCACATTAAAGGATTGATTATTTTTCCCACAAAAGCATACTGTCATATTAGATATCAAATTATTCGGAAATTTATTTGAATTAATTAATCGTGTTGCTTGACAGAAACCGGCATTGCATTTCTTTTAGCTATTTATGCCTAGTTGTTCGGTAAGAAAAATATTAGTAAAATCAAAAAGAGAAACTAGTAAAGTGGGAAGGTCAAGAATCGATATCCAATTTCTTTTAGCGTATTTAAACAGAAATTTAATACAAATCAATTGGCTAAGGAGATTCATAAATTCTTTTGTTTCGTGTCGGCTGTGTTCTCTGAAAACAAAATCCAAGCAAGTTCAATATACGAATATCTTTCTTGAACCCAAAATTCTGTAGTAACACTTTTGAATTTCGAAGCATAAATATTGAAAGTCGGAATGATCTAAAAAAAAAAAAAAAAAAACAATAATGGTAACTGCTGTTGGACCTTCTTCCATAATCATAATATGGAACAGCGACCACTTTCGTAAGTACCCAAGCCGACCTTCTTGTGTTTGCTATCATATTTCAATTAATATTTTACATACGATTATAACTATTCAGAAAAAAGTCAAGCTACACCTCCCACTAAGATACATTCTATGTCAAGTCAAGGGCATAAGATGCAAGCTGCATGCAACATTTTATCTTCTTGCATTATCGCATTTATCTTTTCACTCTCTTCACAGCGATCGATACTTTGTGTACAAAAAACATGCTTTATCCATGCCCCCCGGGCGAAAATATCTTGCACTATTGATCACCTTGCATTTTTTTTTTAGTGTATCTTTCTCCCGTATTCAAACAATCAGAGAATTAACTAAGTTACCAGAGAAAAACGAACAGACTTAAAAAGAAGGAGAAAAAAAAACTTAAACGACCTACTTACTAACCACAAAAACCATTCCTCCTCTATAGTCGAAAGCTGGAGTGACTATGTAGCATTTATAAAAAAAAAAAACCTTGATTTGAAAGCAAAAGTCGAAAATTTTGTGCTGCACATAGCTTAGCGCTTGATCGTGTGTGGTGATCAGATCACACACCATCATCACGTTCGATGCCCTGCTGTTGAGCTTTTTGAAACGGTAGAAAGATCTGGAAACTGAAAATCTTAGTTGCAATCTATGTATGTATGGATGTATGTTTCTTCCTGTTTATCACACTGACCAAAAATGTCTTATGTAACCCCACACACTATTCTTTAACTCTCCGTGTTGGAGAGTGTGGAGGACAGTCTTTGATTTCATGTGCTGACACATTACCAATAAGTCTCAAAATGGACTTGAAAAGTAAGAGTTTCTCTTTGTATGGGGATGCTTCGGAAATTGGATATGGAAAGGAAAACCAGACGACGGGACAAAAGTTAATGGAAACCATATTTATAATAGTAGTTATGATGGAGAAGAAGTTCATCGCAGGTTATTTACCTAAACGATGCGCTAAATGCAATATTCAGTAAATTAACTTCAAAGCACCAATTAAGATGATTAAATATTATACGAAAAACCCCCTCCCAAAAAAAAAGTTCACTACTTTTTAATTGCACTGTAAAGTCAGAATAATTAAATTTTCAAACCTTCTGTATTGACCTCTCAGGCTACAAAAAACGTATAATCGCTTGAAAGCTAAGAATTTTGAAATCTTTTATCTGCATTGCACTTGTACTTGTCTAATTTAGGGGGAAACAATGGTATTTTCTTACCTCTTAGGACATCGGCAGGAATAAGACGTTTGTAGATTTTAATTTCACCACTTTTTTTCTCCTCATCGGCTGTATAGACGGCGGCGACGAAGAATGCCAAGCATACGAACGCAGTGAATGATTTCATTTTCGTTACGGTTTTTTTTTGTTTTGTATTAGGTATTAATATCACAATGTAATTTTTTTTTTTGATTTACGATCACAGAAATTTTCACTACAATTCCAAACTTTTGGCTCTGCAAGCAACGGGCACGACAGTCGAAAAAACATAAATGTGAAGAAAGAATTAGGAACGATATTTAGTATTTAGTTTGCAAATAAAATATCTAATTATCAAATAAAATTATTTAATTTTTTTTAAATATTAAATACGTAACAACTACGTTCGCGTTCTGCGAAATTGAAAAGAAACTCAAAATAAAGCATTTTCATTTCCGCAGGAAAAACAAAACTTAGATAGCGCCTAAAATAATTGAATTAGTATTTTTTTTCTGTTACACACCGACTTTTCGGAAACCGCTTTTTTATTTTTTTTATAAAAACGCACTTCGCTTATAGTTGTTCCAAAAGAGAGGTGAAGTTGAGTGTAAACCAAGTGAAAATGTGTACTGAAATGAACTGAAAATATAGCAACACCGGCACCGGTATTTATACCGATTGGCAGAAATAACAGGCATAAGCTTTTTTTTTGTATTACTATTTGTTTTAGTAGTAGCTTTTCGATGCTAGTAACTTTTCAAAAATGACTGTAGCTGGCTTGCCACTATACGTTTACATATACACTAAGCTATTATTGTTGTCTTACCAGTATTATTCTGGTTTTTATTTTTCTTTTTCTTCTTTGCCGATTGCTATCGCCATCATCAACGTCTCAATATTACTCATTTATACTTGCCTTCATTCAATACCAGATGATTATAAACAGAAACGGATAGTAGGTGATCAGTGGAAAATGGAAATCATCATTCAGCCTCGCATATCCATGCGATCGTCTATTGTTCTTTTATTAAGTTTGAGCGATTTAGCAAAAAAAAAAAAAAAAAAAAAATTGCAGATCAAATGAAGAAATTATATATATTTCAATATTTCACTATACATATGTGCATGTGTATAAATAATATATATTTAATATATGTAATATATATAAAATATATGTATATCGAGTCTCAGATGTCATTTGATTTCCGTTCGAAATGAGTATTAATTTTTCTCTACCTAATTTTGTTGTCGTTGTCTCCATGACTTCTCCTCCCTTAACATGAGAATTCTCCTCCCTTTGCATGAGAGTTCTCCTGAATCCTAATTTCTAAACTTACACTGACATTTTGTTTATACAGAATTGACATTTCAACAATGTTAAATATAATAAATAAAATTACGGTTACATTAATCCCATATGACAAATTTTTACTAATTTTAATATTAAACTTGTAAATTTTAGTCTTAAAATTAGTATTAAGCTTGTTTCGCCGAAAATTCATATTTCTTTATATATATATATATATATATATATATATATATATATATATATATATATATATATATATATATATATATATATATATATATATATATATATATATATATATATATATATATATATATATATATATATATATATATATATATATATATATATATATATATATATATATATATATATATGTATATATATATATATATATATATATATGTATATATATGTATATATATATATATATAATATATATATATATATATATATATATATATATATATATATATATATATATATATATATATATATATATATATATATATATATATATATATTATATATATATATATATATATATATATATATATATATATTTATATATATATATATATATATATATACATATATATATGTGTATATATATATATATATATATATATATATATATATATATATATATATATATATATATATATATATATATATCAGCAAAATAATTAAGGGAGATAATCTCTGGAGTGGCCGATCCGATTGAGCTGTAATTTTCGGAAAACGTAGACATATATAGTAGGTAGGTCCACAACTTTCTTAAATTCAGATATCTTAAACCTTTTGGCGGCGGCGAGCGTTTTAGTGAATTTTGAGGTACTCCTATATTTCCAAGCAGTGTAAATTTTTGTAAAAAAAAATTATTGGGAATGAAAATTAATTATGTTCTAAGCTTGTCTATGATAAATAATTGAAAATTTTGAGCCGTGTGCGGGTGCTAAGTGCCTAAAAGTAGGCAAGGATTTTTTTTTCAAATTTTGATTTGTCATTACTTCTGACAAACACATTGGATCATCGTGAAATTCGCAGAGCGTATTGATGTTGGCTAAGATTTAACACACATCGACTTTCAAGATAGAGCGGGTAACCCTGTAGCTACGGCAGGCTCCTGAAAAAAAAATCCTTCAAATCATTGACCCCCCTCAAAAATTTTTGATTTTTGACTAAACATTCAAATCATTGATAAATTTCAACTTTTGTCCATCATGTCAAATTGAAATTTTTAAAATTCCGATTTGCACAAGAACGGCAACCCATCACCAAATTACCTCTATTTTCAGCACTCGAAAGTTCTGTTCACGAGAACTGACGACCGGATTATCTGGTCATAATGAAATTTACAGGACATGTTGGTATTAGCTAGGACCAGGTCTGATAGAAGTGATTTTGAAATGCGGGCAACCCTGTGGCAGTGGTACAGTCTTGAAAAATTACTGAGAACTTGGCCTATAACTTCCGATTCAGCCATCAGATTTTAACAAAATTCACACAGTACTTGGATCTTACTTTATGTAACATTTGGTGAAATTTTGGTTGAAAAATTAGAATAGAGTTGCCAGCTATGGTGATTTTTGTCTCCTAAATCTTGCAATTTTGCTCAGCAAAATGAAGCTTTTTCCGGATAACTTCCGGTCCAGTCATGAAATCAAAACGAAGCTCATGCATTGAATGGACCTTAATGTAAACCAAGTGTCGTAGGAATTTCGTACAAAAAACTTGAAAGGGCTGCCAGCTATGACCATTTTTGTAATTATTGGAATTTCTTTACTAAGTAAGTGATTATATCATTAGATTTGCAAATGGGAATCATCCTGCAATGAAAATTAACAACAAATAATAACGTATTTTAATAAAAAAAAAACGATTTTTCCTTTCGAAGCTAGATATATATTGAATTTTGTGACAAATATCGATATTTGGAGAGTAATCTGCCCTCTTCTTCAGTGTCTATTGGTATAATCTTAATCTAACTTATGTATATTACTTATAGAGCTTACTTTTAAAGTATTGACTTATACTAATTACCAACTAATTGTTCATTGATTGACTTATACTAATTACCAACTAATTGCCTATTAATTACTTTACTAAAATTCATTTAACTATCCATATTAATTAAATTTTCCTCCTCACTATCAAATGAATGTTCAAATTAGCCTGAACAATGGTGATGCACAGTTTCCTTGGTCTGTGTTTAGTCTTCTATGCATAGGGGTTCCATATGTGCAGGCTTTCGTACTCATCCAGTTATCGCACCTGCTGTACCTCCTTAATTACCTCCACGTTGTCCCAAGTTATGTTGTGATTCTCCTCCAATATGTGCTACTGCTGAATGTACTAATGTTGTATTCTTTTTTCTCGCTGAAGCTGCTTCCCGTTTATGGTCCGTTAGTCTAACACCAACTAACCGTTTCGTTTGACCGATGTATATTTTGTCGCATTCTGGGCAGGTAATTTTATAAACTCCACATTTTTCCTTTTTGTCTTTCACGTGACATAGTATAGTACCAAATTTTTTAGCTTTACTGGTTGGAACAGCTTTAATATCAAAGCGTTCAAGAAGTACCCGAACTTTTTTGGATACCGATGAATAAATAATTGGAACTCTTATGGTTGTTTCTTGGCGTAAAAAGCGTCGTTAAAAGATCACGCTGTATTCTATACTTTTTCTTTTTGACAAGATTTCCAATTATCCTCTCGTCAAATCCATTTTTTCTCGCCGTGTCTTTAATATATTTAACTTCTGAGTTAAAGTTTTCCTGATCCATGGGCACTGTTAATAGCCGGTGAATCATCGAATTTAAGGGGGCCATTTTTTGGGAATGCCAATGATCAGACGTGGGTGGTGTTGTCCTCTGGGTGTGTGTGTGGGCTTCCGGTAGATATTAAAACTAAGAAGACCTTCTTTCCTTATAACCATTAAATCCAAGAAGGGTAGTTTCTCATTCTTTTCGATTTCCATTGAAAATTGGATGTCCTTATGTGCTTGGTTCAACTTCTCCAACGTTTCTCCCAAAGCATCTTTTTTAACTATAGCTAGAATATCGTCTACATATCTCAGCCAAACCCGAAGAAGCGAACCTTCTTCATAAAGTTTCTTCTCTAGTCTATCCATAAATATCTCACTCATAAGTGGGGATAAAGGATTTCCCATTGCAACACCTTTCATCGCTTTGACGTATTTCCCCCTAAAAGTAAAATAACTCTCATTCATGCAAACCGTAGTGAGTTTCAAAAAGTCTTTAGCCCTCTTCCTCCCCTCCGGTGAGCTATTCCTGTGAGCGTTTCGGTTTTTCAAGCAGAAATATTTGCTATCCTGAGAGCTGAATGAAGAGCAATTGAAGAAAGATGGAGGGGAAAAGGCATTGCTATTTGCAGTGTTAGTCAAGCTGCACTGATGGCGCTGCGTAGACCCCTGACTACTTCGAAAATTGTCTACGAGTCCAGAGCACGATTGAGAGCTCTGTCGCCAGATTCAATAGGGTGTATCTGCTCTGGGTATCGGGGCACTGTGGTGTTGAGGGAAATGAAATTGCTGACGTCATTGCGAAGCAAGGTTCGGGACTTCCACTTCGGGGCCCTGAACCCGCCTTGGGTGTGCCGACCGCATCTGCACGTGCCATTCTTCAGGAGTGGGTAGATAATGCTCACAAAGATAGATGGATGACTGCTGGAGCGGCCAGGCACACGAAGGTCTTCCTTTCAGAGCCCAACCATGTGACTGCAGGATTCTTGCTCAATAAGAGCAGGAAAGTTTGCAGGGCCATGGTAGGCATTTTGACCGGACACAACTGCCTAGGAGGACATACATATGTACCGAATAGGTATTGTACAGGATGACTCAAAATGCAGAACAGAAAGTCTTGATTACAGGTTTGAATAATAGAAAAATATTCTAGGAATGAACCCACGTTGGGCGCTGATTAAAACAATGTGATTAAACTCCACAAGATGGAAAGGGAGGGAGGGGAGAGGTCGTCATTAAAACCTGCAAGATGTTAACTAATAACAAATTTCAATATATCTTTTTCAAATGCATAATATGCAGAGATTCATTTGATATTATAGTGAAGCTTAAAAAGACAGTGGGCTAGTACAGTGGCACTTTTGGCCTGATTGCTTAAAGGTGCCAATGCGCCTCTCCCCCAACCCACAAACACACACACACACATATAACCTCGGGGAAACTGGACACAACTGCCTAGGAGGACATATGTACCGAATAGGTGTTGTACAGGATGAACTATGTTCATCCTGCCTAGAAGAGGCTGACTCTGCGGAGCATTTGCTCTGTGAATGCCCAGCGTTTGCGTGTCTCAGATATCAATGCTTTGGCTGGGATGATGCACGCATGCAGAGGATAGCCTCTTTTCCCCTCTCAGTGATCCTAGACTTTATCAAGAAGTCTGGGAAACTATGGTAGGCAGGGGCAGGGATTTTCCTACACCCCCCTAATACCCCTCTTGGAAAGTGCATACACCCCCCATAACACGGACAATTTTCCTACACAAAGGGAACTTTGTGTCTTTTGTTCCAAAGGGACACCCCTTCTAAAATTTTGAACACACCCCCCATGAAAAATTCCTGAGAAAACCCCTGGGCAGGGGGAAATGAGTATAATGGGTCCTTTGGCCTGAGTGCTTAGAGGTACCAATGCGCCTCTCCCCCAACCCACACAAACACACACACACACCTTTCCTTATACCAATTTTCAATTGTCTGCGAAGTACTAGGACGATATGTTTGATGATACGTTGATGCACACGGACCGTGCATACTGATTGATTGATGGAGAGAGTGGAAGGAAGGAGGAAACGAAAAATCAACGTACAGTCTGAATTTCGATTTTGATTCGATGAATGCGTCAGAAGTTACAGGGATAGAAAGCTTTTTTAAGTTTACCATCTGCGATAAATCCAAAACATGAAAATTTTCCAACTTGTTTTCATTGCAGCTGTTTATCATATGAAAATTTATTGGTAGCATCTTTTGCCTATATTGCAGACAGGTAATCCTTTACTAGCACCACAACCTAAAGTATACCAAATCAACCCATCCTTTTTTAATTTCGTTTCGATCCCATGAGTGCGTTGGATGTTATAGCGAGTAAAAAGAATATATATATAAAAAAAAAAACCAAAATGACTAAAATTACCATAGCTGGGCAAGTCAATTCAGTCGAAATCCTGTCAAACGATAATGCATAAAAAATCTGGTGCAAAAGCATACTAGCCGATATCTGAGAAGAAGATATATGGTCAGTGTGGTTTGGTAAGAACTGTTGTCAACTACACTGAAGGTGGTATTCTTATGTAAATTGACGAAAATTCAAGTTTCGTGCCTGGAATATGAATCACATTCTAGATTTTATATTCTTAGATTACGCAATATGCATATATTTGGTTTTTTTTTTTGTTTCTTGAAAACTTCATTTCTAAGTTCTATTTAAAACTTCTCTGCCCCTCTGGAAACGTACAGTTATTTAAATAAAAGCAACTTAGTATCAGATACTAGTGTGCCACATGATAATATATTCTTTTAGCTAACCGAATACAGCAGCAAAAAAAAATAACTTGAAATATTATCCAAACTGCTGAATATATCTCGTGTAGATCAATAGGCAAAAAGCTTATGTAGAAGAAAACCAATAAACGGTGCGCACGTCGTCTGCATTTAGTGTTAAAACTGTTTCTTTCCTTCGGTGCCCAAAAATTATTAATCACTGTGCTCTGAGCATGGTGCGCATCTTATTAAACCTAGTAATACCACTTATCTTCATATAATTTATGAGATATAATACAATACAAGCGTGTAGCCGCCACCCAAAAACTAATTGAAATTTAAAACAGCAATCAACTCGAAATCCACAAACAGAGCAAAGGCCGAAAAATAAATAAAAATGAAATAAATTACAGTCACCCCGTAGCAGCAGCCAATAGTTACGTATTCATTTTTGGTTTTTACTTTCGCTATCGTTTCGAGAAAGAAATAGAAGCAAGACACAACAGCATTTTGGTGTGTGAATAAAAATGTTAATGAAATGGTGTTTTGCTGGAAGGCTGGAGGAGACTACAGCGGAAACTGCCAATTTTAATAGCACACCAAATTTATGCTAGTAGTTTTGTGTTTGTGAAAATTTTTTAAATTAGCCGGTCCCAAATGCAAAAAAAAAAAACAACAACAATTTAGGTTTAAGAAAGAAAGGTAGTAGCTGCAGTAAATGATTGTCTGCCATTGTTAAGCAAGAGAATAGGGGACTTTGTTTTAGAGCATTTTATATTGCTACTAAAGAAAATTAATTGATTGCAAGGTAATTAGACATACATATGTATATTTGCTTGACAATGAAATCTGAGGGCTGTTTTGATTCCTCCTCATTGAAATTCAGATGTGAAATAATAATTTAAAAGCTCAGCAAATAATGCATCCGCGTAAAAGCGAATATACATATTATGCAAGCTATCGATCAATTTTATTGGGATTTTTTTTCCCCGAAATCATCATCATCTGGAACCAAAAAAAAAGAAAAGTGAACATTCGTGTATGATCACATCAATATTTCGTACACACAACTCTACATCACGTT
Organism: Nemotelus pantherinus; assembly: GCA_963978885.1. Lineage (NCBI taxonomy): Eukaryota > Metazoa > Arthropoda > Insecta > Diptera > Stratiomyidae > Nemotelus > Nemotelus pantherinus. Next base: position 4,495,487 of record OZ022267.1, on the reverse strand, counting down.
ATCATGTGCATGAGAGGATATCATCTGAACGGAAAAAAACCAGTCAAAAGATCCAGTTTGGTTGGAACCATTTCGAATTATTAAAATAATTTCATAAGATACCTTATTATTGAGCGATAATCTCTAGGAAAAAATGATTTGAATATGTATGTATGTGTATGATGCTACAAGGTTGGTTTTAATTTTTGATTGATTTGAATCATCTCGAGTTGCGATACCACTGTTTTTGGTTCGTAAGTTTTGCGCTAAATATACGCAAGTTTATTAGGTATATCGTACCATTTATTCACACATAAAGTTTATGTGTAAATTTAATTGAATTGAATTGAAAATATTTATTTTAAATTAACCGTACATTCTTAGCCTAACTTAAAGTTTAATTAACAAGAAAACTTACAATCTAGCGGCTATACTATTTTAGCCTGCTGGCTCTGGTTGGTTTTTTTTTTTTTGGTTTTCTTTTATTTCGGCACAAATGTTATATTCTTACACTCTAATTGTATCACCCAGCCTGTACAGCAGCTGGGATTGCCCTAGCAATGATTTTCTTAAAAAACTACCTTACGCTACAATACGATCTAACTTATACCTAATTATAACTAACTTAGCCTAATTAGATTAGAAATCTTAACCTAGGTCTTAAATCTAGCCCCTTCTGTTCGTCGGGTGGCCTGTGTAGGTGAACAGCGCATCCGTGAGCCGCCGCTGCACTGCTATCTTCGCGGGGCGCATAAATGTTTCATTAGAACCACCTGTACGCCCTAGTGACCGAATCAGTTCGTTCTCATGTCCGTCTGTTTGTCTGTCGACTCGTGTCTTCAATTCCACAACACGGTCCCTAAGTGGCTTCAATCCTGACTCCTCATATAGGAGAAAATTTTTCGGCCACTTTTTAGCTACCGGGCTGTAGAACCTGCCAGTGCAGAAGCGGAGGATTCTTCTTTTCGAACATCTCCGCTTCGGCCATGACAGTCTTTGAGCAGGTAATCCAGGATGGGGATGCATAAGTCAGGATGGGTCGGATGAGGGTTTGCTAGCAAATGGATTTAGCTTTGGTGGTCATGCCCATCTTTTTGGCGAAAAGAGGTCGGATGCGGTGAAATGTGGATTTGACAGCTTTGATTTTTCGCCGCACAAAGGGATTAAACTTTAAAAATTGCTGGAAATCGATTCCGAGGTACTTTAGGGATGAACTAGGAGTAATCTTAGATGTTCCGAACGAGACAGCGAGTTTTTTGGCCTTGTTGCGGATAGTTTGAGATCCCCCATACTTGAAAGGATTGCGAAATACACATAGCTGAGTCTTACTGCTATTTGGTTTGATGCCCCCCATTCGTCAAAGTAAAGACTTAGTTCTACCAAGTAGTACTCCAGGCTCTTTGTTGCTTTGAGCGGGTCTTGGCTCGACGCGAATAAGAGCGTGTCATCGGCATATTGGAGGATTTGAACTTAGGGTTGGCCCACTGGAATAGGTAGGTCAGCGGTGAATATGGTATAAAGAACTGGTCCAGTGACAGAACCTTGTGGCACTCCTGATGTCACAGGTCCTTTGGGAGAATTTGCTCCATTAACGCTGACATAGTATTGTCTGTTGGTAAGAAAGCTTGCGGCGAGTCTTATTACCTCTTTTGGGAATCCAAACTTGATCAACTTAAATAGAAGGCCTTCGTGCCAAACGGAATCGAAAGCCTTCTCGATATCTAAGGCACACACTACTGTCGGAATGTTTTGCTCATTCAAGTGAGACACAATTTGATCATGCAAGTACGAGATGGCCTGCTGAGTGCCGTGCCTGCGCCTAAAGCCAAACTGGTGGTTAGGTATTACCTGTGTGAGCTCACAGTGGTTTTTAATTATTTCCATCCACATTCTCTCAAAAAGCTTCCCTAAATCAGGAAGCAAGGAAATTGGACGGAAATTGCTGGCCTCTTTAGTTTTGCCCTTGTTATGAATGGGAACAATCTTTGCTACTTTCCATGTGTTCGGAAAGTAGCCATTGTTCAGGGCGTTGTTGAAAATAATGGCAATAATTCTGAGCATAGAGATTGGTAGGTGTTTAATAATGAAATTAGACATTCCATCATGCCCAGAAGACTTCTTACTCTTTATACTGCGCAGCAGTTGCACCAAGTATTCACTATTGGCAAAGTGAAACCGGTCATCTGCATTTTGCGGATCATCCGAAGGGTTTTCGGATGAAAATGTGGCCAAAGGCTCATTATATGTATTGAGGAAGCGATTAACCTCCTCTTTTACTATTTGGCTGTTAAGAGCAGAACTGTCGGGCGGAACGGCATTCAGCTGCGATTGGAATGTCGATGCAAACAACTCTGCCTGACGATCAGGGTTGCGTACAGCGACATTGTCAATCGTTACCACCATCTCCTGGCGTTTGTATTTGCCAGAAAGCAGATTGATTTCTTTAAGCATGTCGGGGCCTGGTCGGATGTCAGCCAGCCGCTGCACAAGGCGCTCACTGCGAAATTTACCAACCATCTCAGCAATTATTTAGCTGAGACAGTTGATACTCGAAAGTAGTGACTTGTACGACGGGTGATCCCTCCCATGCCTATGAAAAATCCGCTTTAACTTGCAGCGCCAAATATGTCTCAATTTCATGTGCTTAACGATTTCCGGCGGTAGCGCGTTATCCTGATATTTGTTAAGTGTGATCAAGCGTGTATTGTGGACAACGGTTTCGTTTATGACACCATTGACGGACTCTATTAGATTATCAATCTCACGGTTTGTTAAGTTTGCCGTCACAGAAACCTCAAGATTTCCTACCGCAACGTCTATGTCGCGCTGAAATTTGCCCCAATCGGTGTTTTTAAAAGACCTTATTGTCTTTGGGGGTCTTTCCATGAAGCTGAAGAAGGAGCGGAACTGAAGTTGGAGCTTCACGGCAAAGTGATCAGACATACCAGCTTGCGTCCAGCAGTGTGGTAGATCAATACTGCTGCACATGTCATCTGACAGGAGAAAGAAGTCTATGGTTGAGTTACTACTTGGTCTGGTTGGTGAGTTCGGAGCAACTACTTGCAAGGGAATGGGAGGACTGCTTAGCTGCAGCCATTCGAGCAACACCCTGCCGTTTCCATTTGTTACGGAATCTCCCCACTGTGGGTGTCTCGAGTTCAAATCGCCACCGATAAGCGAGTATTTATATTGAGATATAATTGAGTTAATGACTCCGAAATCATGCAACAGACTTGACTTTGACGAACTACATCGAACGTACAGGTATGCTGCGAGGATTCGCCTGTGGTCCGTTGTTTTGAATACAGCTGCAGCAAACGCACAGCACTTCAAATCGGGGATCGCGACAGGCTCCATGTCCAGATTACTCCTAACCAGTAGTGCTGAGCCTCCATTTTGGTGGTTGAAGACGGTGGTAAATCCTCTAATGCTGACTCTGTGGAACTCTGAGAGTCTGGTTTCTGTAATAAACGCAAGTTCTGATTTCAACGCATCAAGGAGGTGTTGAGCAGACGCTCTTTGCGCCATCGAGATGAGCGAAGCGCTATTGACAATGGCCACGTCAACCAACTTATCTAAGAAGGGTAGTCAGCAGCTTGAGAGTGGCAACCAGCCCCGCGGCATCACTTCCAGCTGACAATACTTGGGTGATAAAGTCATTTATCAGTCCAAGATTGGCATTAGCAGGAGATGATCCCTGTGAGGTTGGAGCTCCTCGCTGAGCAACAGAACTTGGGGAAGCGTTACCTCCTACTGCCTGTGCGTAGGAGGTACTACTTCGCCTGTAGTTCGAGACGCTCTGCGTCACAAACTGTTGACGTTCCTTTCGGGCCAGGTCGCGGCGAACATTCTTCGCTTCGATCCTAGCCACCATTTCCTTATATGCCGGGAATCCGCGATAGTTGGCTGGGTGACCATCAAGACCACAGTTAACGCATGCAGGCTGTACGTCGGTTACTTTTGGGCATTCACCACGTGTGTGACTCTCCAGGCACTTCACGCAGCGATGAACGATGGTGCAATTGCTTGTCATATGTCCGAAGTTTTGGCAATTGTAACACTGCAACCTCTCCTTATTCCTTACTTTTTCCCACACCACTTTTTGCCAGAGAATGGACTGTATTTTAAATACAGCAGCTAGCTCCTGGGAAGGCTCAAACTGCGCTAGAAAAAGCCCGGACTGGGGTCTCAAGTTTTCGGCCCCAACAGATTTCCTCAGTTCCCGGTCCTTGCGGGTGAGAAAATGCGTTATGGACTTTAATTTTAGGTCAGTGTGTTGCGCCGCTAGCTCGTTGTGGATGTCCGCTGGTTCAATGCCCCTATGTAGGCCACGGATGACGAGGGACTTGATTCTTTCTGAGGCTGCAGTATACGTAGTCGCAAACTGACCACTGCTCTTAATGTATTCGAAGACTTTTTTATGGTCTTCTAAAGAGGAACATAGGATGAGCGATTTGTCACTCGAAATATTCTTTATAAGCGGTACAATACCAAGTACCTTCATCTCACAGATGGATTTGGCAACATTCATCTTATATGCCGTAATGGGAGGGACTTTTACGGTCTTTTGAGTCGGGATTGTCTTAAGTGTAGTCTGCGTATTTCTTTCTTGTGTTTTATTGGAAAGAGTTACCTGCTCGTTTGTTTGTTTCTTTTTCTTGTTTATAACCAGGTTAAATTCCTGATCATGGCCGATTTGCGAATTGTTTGAGTCCAGATCGCTCACAGTAGAGGACAGAGACGGCTCACTGACACCTCAGCTTACAGCTAAATCGATCACAAATCTACCTGATTTACCATAAATCTATATAAATCAGAATAAATCTAGTATAAATCAGGTACTATATTGTGAATTTTGTCCCGCCTGAATTACTCTCAGAGCGTGATGAATTCCATCCATGACAAGGAGAGTAGATATGAATGAAATGTCATTCGAATTTCCTTCTAAAATAGTAAAAATTGAACACAAAAAGAAAATGTGAGGTGTACAAAGTGAAAAGAAAATGTTCTTGCATGTTCCTGCAATATTTTTTTAACAATTTCCACGCAAAAAAATTGTGCACATAGATTTGAATGATATTTCTCGCCTCAAATCACTTCGAAACCGTGTGAACGCTTCACCTGATTTACTTGACAGCTCCTAAATCTACCTGCGTTAGAATGTAGTGCTTATTAAATCTGCAATTATGAAAATTATATTTATTCACACTTAATGATTTAATTATAAAAATACTCTTAGACAAAGAACTAGCCGGGCAAATATTGAATTTCAATAATACAATTTTACACAAACTACAAAATAAAAAAATACCCCTAGCCGCCATATTATATCAGCCACGCCGACGTACCAATTGTACTACCTCCATAATCGAAATTGATCAGTCTGTCAAACTTATGGAATATGAAACTAATGGAAAACGACCGGCAACATGATGAAAGGTTTCGATTCGCCTCCTGCTTCATAACACTCGTGCTGAATTGATGCGTGTAAATCCGGGACCAACGAGAGGCGAAGAACAAATATTCCCTAGATTTCAGTGAACATTTTTCTACATATCCTTAGATTTTCATGTGATATTTGTATATATCCATCTAGAGAAACATACTAAAGTATTAGACTTTTCAATCAAATTTCCGATAATTTCAAATATCAAATATTTCACCATTGTCTACTATCCAGACGGTGCAAATTGCACCCTCTTCACCGCAACGATAGCAATTCAACGATTCAGCATCTTTCCACCTCTGCAACTGCTTCTCATAGATTACTGAACATAGAAGTTGTAAGTCGTCCACTGAAGGGATTCTGTTTCTCGGTTAGCATATCGTACTTCTACCGAAACAATCAAGAAGTACGTAGCAGCTAAACTGGGATACGCGCCTCCGCTTTTGCTGTGCAGAAAACTTACTGCGGATAATCTTCGAGATCAGATTATAGCTTCGTTCTGCATTACGGTTGCTTCTGACATCAAAGACTTACTAAAGTACGTTTTCTGGCCATCTGGGGTTTTCGCAAAGGAGTTTACCAAGATTCCGCGTGAAAATTTTCGGTCCAGAGCAGCAAAAAAGACATAAACATAAACCGTTCCTTAAAGCTATATTATCAAAACATCCGTGGCTTGAGGACCAAATCCTATAAAGTAAGCCATTCTTCTACTTTATCATCTCATGATATTATATGGTTGAATGAGGATATTTTTGATGGTGAGATCTTACCACAGCACACTGTTTTCCGCCAGGAACGTGACCGCTTAATCTCTGGTAAGTCGGATGGTGGAGGGGTTCTCGTTGGCATTCACAAATCTCTCGCTAGTTTTGCTTGCAGCGATTTTACTACTACTTTCCCGGTGGAATGTATTTTAGTGCGTGTTTATCTAGCTCCTACTTCATTATTACTGGTTGCTTCAATCTATATCCCGTGTAATAGTCCTCTTTCGCTCTACGAACTTTTCTTTCCAGAGCACTTATCCTATCTTCTGTGCCGTTTGCCTTCTGGTCATTTGATACTATGTGGTGATTATGCCTTCATAATATGCCTAATATGCCTTCGATTGAGTTGAACACCTCCTTTTCAGCCATTACTTCTAGCAATAATCTTTCCCTAATCCTGTCTTCCTTCATATCTATATGTTCCCTTTCTCAATTAAACTCGGTACCTAATACCAATGGCAAAATACTGGATCTGATTTTTTCTAATCTTCCATTGTCTTCCGTGTATTTGGATTCCGCTGTCCCTCCCGATCTCCATCAGCATCCTATACTTTTAGAACTTTCTCAAAATTTTCCTCCTATACATATCTTCGCTGTTCAGACGTTGACGAGACTCTTCATGGACTTTACGTCTTCCTCTCAAATCTCATTCCTCGCTTTACTCCCACATGTCGTTCTAGAAGGCCTAATGATGCTCCCTGGTTTACCTCTGAAGTTGCTGCCGCCCTTAGGGCAATGGATATTGCACGCAGAAAATACAGACGTTCTGCTTTGCATGATGATCTTTCTTGAGTTTAAAAAACTACGCTCTTCTGCTAAAAGGATCGCTAAAGAAGCCATGCGTGGCTACGTTGCCAGAGTTGAGGCTTCTATTAGTTCCCTGAAAAAAACCCGTTATCCCTTAAAAAATGTTTCTTGATTTCTGCTGGCACAACTGAAGAGACCTGTGAGCTCTTTGCTCGTTTTTTCTCGTCGCATTCAACCCCGCAAAACTCTCTTTCTCCTCCACATGTTTCTTTGTCAACTCCGTCGTCGTATCGTGTAGGCCTTAAAGCGCTCTCTTCTTTCCGTACAAATCTATTAGAAGTTGAGTACTTAGCTCTAGTTATGGCTCTGACGGTATTCCTAACATACTAGCTAAGTCACTAACTTCTTCACTTTGTGTACCCTTGTCGATTGTATTTAACCTCAACATCGCAACTGGCGTTTTTCCTTTCTTATGGAAATTTGCCAATATTTTCGCTATACTTAAAACAGGTGTCCCTGCTTGCGTCTCGAATTACCGCCCAATATCGTTTCTGCCTTGCTTCAGTAAGCTACTTGAGAGAGTTGTCTATAAGAGAGTTTATTCTCTATTTGTGCCTTTCCTCGCTACCTAGCAACATGTATTTGCCAAAGGCAAATCTACTGTTACTAATTTGCTATCATACACCAAATGAAATTAGACATATATGGTTTCCATGGTCCGCTTGATTTTTTTATGAACGTACTTGCGTTGTTACTGTGAACTCCTGTTCGTCTACTCTCATCAAATGTTCCACAAGGTTCGATCCTTGGCCCCTGATTATTCATAATTTTCATTAATGATCTTCCGTGTCTTCGAAATTCTTTTTTCTTCTATATGCAGACGATCTAAAAATATTCAGAGTAATCGAGACAATTAAAATCTCCTCCGAATGACCTGTTCGCTCTTGGCAACTGGTGTAATGCAAACCATCTTTTGCAGCAAGAGTACAAAAACGACTTGCTGCGAATCTATTTGAATATATTATAATAGATTCAAGTACGCGAACAGACCTACCGAGAGAATCTGAAAAGTGAGTGTCAAACGGTTGTGGCCTGAGCAAATTTTTTCAAAGGTGCAACATAGTTTTTGCATAATGTTGTTACGAAAGTCGAATGTTTGATACTTTATCATCGCTTATGATGACTTTAGAATTACTATTGTTTTTTCAAAAACAGACAGTTGACACTTTTGGCTGTCACTTTTCAGGAAATACAATGAGAGCGTTTTTGCACTTTTCATGAAGGAAAATGCAGTAAAAATCAGTGACTGAAAAGGTCTGTTCCCGTACTTTCAGTCACTGTATTTTACTGAATTTTCCTTAATCATGTGGTGGGGGGAAATTCATGAAAAGTACGAAAACGCTCTCAATGCATTTCCTGAAAATTGACAAACAAAAGTGCCAGTTTTCGATTTTTGGGAGAACAATAGTGATTATAAAGTCATCGTAAGCGGTGATCGCCACAAAAATATTCGACCTTCATAACAACATTTACGCAAAAAATATGTTGCTTGCCGCGCACATTTGAATATATATACTCGCGCCACATCATTTGACACTTTTCAGTGTTTTTCAGTAGCTTGAATCCGACTGAAATTTACTGCAAGAGGGGAAATTTTCAGATTTCAGTAAAACGGAGTACAAAAACGGCTTCATTGCAATTAATTACAATGAATCGCAATTAATCGTGGTAGGCGAACAGACCTTATGTAGATGCTTCGAGCAAAACTCCCTAGAATTTTTTTTCCCGGCAGATGTAAAAATAACCTAGATCTCATTCATCTTTCGTCCATATACTCCTAGGTCGTTGCTGTCAAATGTAAAATGTCATGATGGACGCGGCCAATTGAGTCTTGTTGACCATTGATTTCCATCACATAACCATTTCTTTCTATATATCGTGGTGGAAGGAAGAATCTCGACATACGCGAAATCGAATGTAGCTAGTTTAAAAAGATTACCGGTCGAATAGTGTTTTGCTACGCTGAAAGTGCCGAATCTATTGCAACCATAGTGTGGAATTTAGCATGGATGATTACGCTACATACAGTGGAGATTTTTACACTATCTCCCAACTAGCACAAGAAGACGACTTCATTGAGTTCGACGGAGCCTACGAAAGTTGTGTGAAACCGTCACTCCTTCAAATATATGATTACCTGCAAACATTTGTGATTTATGGTTTGCTCTTTCGGATCCTCTTGTATTTCGGTATGATTATTTTGAATTTAATAGCAAAGTATTTTTGCGAAATTCGTCTGAGGCTCTAAAGATTAGATCGTGATTATGATCAATTGTTGGCTACTGTTGGGAACTTCCCCACATTTCTTCATAAGAAGCCATTCAGAAATGCCAAATAAACAATAATATTTAGCATACTTCATAGGGCCCCTCCACACGAAAATTTAGTCGTCAACTTGGTTGCAGATATGAGATATGTGCAATCAGGTCGACGACTAGACAGATTTCCGTGTCTGGTTAAATAACAAATTTCATTCAATATCTGTCGACCATCATCCTAGCACAACGAATAAACACACATGTCTTCATCATTCATTCAGCGTCAATTTTGTGCGGAAATCTTCTTTTGATTTCAATAATAGGTAGCTCAGTATGCTTGTGCATCACATACATATATAGCTGCTACTTTATTATTATCTTCGTGGCCAAATGTGAACGCTTGAGGGGCCTTCGTGGATATATCATGGGAGCAATATGTCTGGGCATAATCATTGCCTTCGAACTTTTCCAATGGAACCCAACAACTTGGCGACGAGTTCGTGGTGTGCAGATGATAGCAACGATGAAAATTATATCATTTTCATTTGACCGGGATTCATTGAAGTGTGATGGAGAAAAAACCGATGATGAAAGCGATGATATTAAAGCGGGGCCAAATACTCTAGGTTATCTGGGATATATGTTTTGCCCAGCTAATTGTGTAATTGGCCCTTGGTCTCCGTACAGCGAATATATTCGAATTACCAGGGAGAACAATATGGTTATTACTTGATTCAACATAACAATTAGACTGTTGATCAATATTTGTTTCTTTCGTATAGATTGATACGATGACTGTGATTTTCGCAATGGTAAATTTAGTTCTCACCTTCATTTTCGCGATTTCATCGAACTGCCTAGTCCCCGTTATAATTGGCAATACTTCTTGGATGTGAGTAAATACCAAATCGCATCTGAACAAATTTTAATCGAGTGATTTGATTTAGATGGCTGATTGCATTTTATGACGCGCTGGCCTTCAGATGCAGCCACTACTTCATATCCTGTTTGTCCCAGCTAACTATGTCATTGAGCGGTTTTGCGAAGCCTGGTCCAAATTATTCACCATATGTTGGATACCAAGTGGTAAAGCCTGCGTCCATGGAGCTACCGCGATCTCTAACCCAAGTGGTTGTTGACTGGAACATTCCCTCTCATAATTGGTTGAAGCGATGTAAGTATTTCTCTCAAATAATTCTTCCGCTGATAATTCTATATATATATATATTTATATATATTGCAGATGTCTTTCGACCAATGCATCGCAAAAGTGTGATACTGGCTATATTTGTTACTTATATGGTGTCTGCAATGCTGCACGGCTTAAACTTTCAACTTGCCGCCGTACTGTTGTCTTTGGGAGTTTTTTCCCTGGTTGAATATAAATTCCGTGCTAATCTAGCAAACTACTTGAATGCATGTGTTCGTGCGAATCCTTGTCGCCAGTGCAGCCACAAACATCGAAAATACTCACCTCTCACCATTGCCGTAAATATGGTCTTTAGTGGGATTACTTTAATACATTTAGCTTTTTTGGGAAACGGTTTCAATTTGTCAACTGACACGGAAACTAATGATAGCTCATCATTCAGAAGTGTATGGACAGTGTGGAGCCAACTGAATTTCGGTAGCTATTGGATTTGTTTCATATGCTTCCTAGGCAATATTGTAATGAAAATTAATGTACAGCTACAAAGCTGATGAAAAAGCATTATAGAGTATATATATATATCTGTGATATGAATGTATTAACCTGCAATGTATTTCATAAATACTATTTCGACATTACTGTTTCTTACTGAACCATACTATGAACCAAGCAAATATAATGGTTTTTTTTTCTTCAAAATTTCTTGTTTTTGCCCAGTTATTCATTCTTCCAATAAGATTTCCCTTTTTCCATCAAGTTTTTCGCCTTTCTATCAAGTGTTTCATTCAATTTTCCGTTTTTCATTAAGTGTTCTACTAATCAATCAGCATTTTCATTAAGAAGAACAGAAAATTCTGTTTTCCATTCAATTTTCACTTTTCCATTTAGTACCATTTAGTACATTTTCTACTTTTCAATCGAATTTTTTTATTTTTCAATTGAATTTTCTACCTCTCAATTTAGTTTTTCATTTTTCGGGCAAATTCTCCACTTCTCAATTTCGTTTTCTATCAATGAAGTAGCTTTTTGATTGGAAAGAAATGTGTTTTGTTTGCCATTAAATTTTCCACTTTTCAATTTGGTCTACCAATTTTCCATATAGTTCTCCATTTTTCAATTTAGTTATCCCCTTTTCCATCATATTTTTCACTCATTAAGCGGACTTTTCCCTTTGGAAAAATATTCCTGTTATCCATGCGATTTATTTTGTCTACTTTTCATTTAGTTTTCCGCTTTTCCACTTCGTTTTCCGTCTTTCCAGCGATTTTCACTTTTCCACAAATAGCATAAATGTTCTGCACATGTGCCGGTAAATAGTTTTCAGCTATTCTAAGTTATTCACAAAAATTCCAAAATCGGCTACTAAGCATCATCGATCGATGGTCGGAATATTATTTTCAGGTGCTTAGCCACAACAAGAGGTGTGTTTTTGTTTTGCTCCCCCTATCCATAACAGAACAATGCTATCTAGAACAGACGCATTAGAAACACCAACAACTCCTGTATCTCCAGTGAATTCAAACGGAATGCAAAAGTAGGAGACTTATTGTGGGAAATCAAGTGAGAAGGGGAAAATTCATGGAAAACTGGAAAATACGTCCTTAAGAAAAAGCTGCTTCATTATTCGAAAACTGGCCGGGAAAAATGGAAAACTTAATGAGGAAATTCGAAAAATTAAATGGAAAAGTGGGAAACTCAATGGAAAACAGAGGATCGATTCCTAACAGAAGAGCGCGACTTAATGAGTGGAAACGTAATGGAAAAATGATCGGGAGAAAAGGGGAAAAAAAGGAAAATTTAATTGAAAGCAGGAAAAAATTTCCTAACGGAAAAGCTGCTTTACGAATGATAAAGTGGAAACATTACCGGATCGATGGACAACTAAATTGAAACGTGGAAAACTTAATGAAGAGAGAGAGGAAAAAAGTTGGCTAAATGGAAAATCCCTTCCTAATGAGAAAAGCTGATTAATGAGCGGACAACCAAATTGAAAGAATTAACGAAACAAAATGAAAAATTTGATGAATTCAAACCGAATGGAAAAGTAGGAGACTTATTGGGGAAAGTGGGAAATCAAGTGAAAAGGGGAAAATTCATGGAAAACTGGAAAATACGTCCTTAAGAAAAAGCTGCTTCATTATTCGAAAACTTGCCGGGAAAAATGGAAAACTTAATGAGGAAATTCGAAAAATAAATGGAAAAGTGGCAAACTCAATGGAAAACAGAGGATCAATTCCTAACAGAAGAGTGCAACATAATGAGTGGAAACGTAATGGAAAAATGATCGGGAGAAAAGGGGAAAAAAGGAAAATTTAATAGAAATCTGGAATAAAAATGTCCTAACGGAAAAGCGGCTTAACGAACGATAAAGTGCAAACATTACCGGATAGATGGACAACTAAATTGAAACGTGGAAAACTTAATGAAGAGAGAGAGGAAAAAAGTTGGCTAAATGGAAAATCCCTTCCTAATGAGAAAAGCTGATTAATGAACGGACAACCAAATTGAAAGAATTAACGAAACAAAATGAAAAATTGGATGACTCCATGGAAAAAAAGCAAAACAAATGGGAAAGGGTATTTTTTTCTCACATTGAAAAAGCTGCATAATGAGAGTAAAACAATAGAAAAGTCGAAAATATAATGGAAAAGAAAAAAAATAGAGAGAAAATTGGAAAATATTCCGGAAAAGAGTAAAACTAAATGGACAATTGGAAGACAAGTGGGTAAAATGGAAAATCGTCTAATTGAATTATACAATGTTTTAATAAGTGTAATTTTTTAAGTCGCACTTAAAGATATCAAATTTAGACACGAAATAAAGCTATATGTGGCATTAAATCAATATACGAATAGTTTTATCAAAATTAATTTATCAAAATGTCTGAAAAATATAAAATTTGATTGAATCAAGTTATTTATACTTTTCCCAAGAAAAAAATATACTTATATATGTATATATATTTTACAACATGTATTTATTTGATGCTAATGTAAATAAATGCTTATCTTCATGCCTTTGACATTATTTAGACAAATAATTACAAAATTAAAAAAAAAATATACATTTCAAACGAGATTCGAGTTAAGTTGATATGCGCTGCTTTGAAGGCCACCACTTGTAGTATTCAAAAGGCCCAAACGTTGTTTTTGCTTGCGTTGCTCGGTCATTTGGTCCTTAAGTTCTCGCAGCTGATGAGATAAATTTGACACAAGATTCTGAGTCTGTTCCAAATGGGCTTGTAGGCTGCGTAGCTCGATTTGATCGCCCTCCGCATCAATGGCAGCCAATGACATTGCCCTCAAACGCGGAAACCAATCCAGGACACAAGCCTTTACCATCGCATAAACATAGCTTTCGGGGCCAGTGAACTCAGTTGGATCTTTTACTTTAATCAGAACGATAAAATATAAATAATGCCACATATTATGCTCGCATTTGATGTGCTCTTCAAAGCTGACCGTCTTATTATCGAATGCCGATCGATTAAGTCCACATATGAAGCATGTATTCTTTAAAATTAGTTCTTTTTGTTGCTTTTCCGATCTTAGATCGGCAAACGTATCAATAATAACACCGAAAATCAAATTCAAAACAATAATAATAACAATGAAGAAGAACAGAAGATCGTAGATAACGCGAGCAACAAATAGAGCTTCTTTGCTTGACGGTGCTCGCAATATATCACCAATTCCACCACCATTTCGTAATCCTTGATTTAATGTTGTAACTATGCACATAACTAAAGAATCGCATGCTCGCTCTTTGTGCTCGCCTCCTCCTCCTCCTAAACCACTCCCGCTTTCTACAATATTGTCAATTGCCATTTTATTATATTGCATTGACATTTTCAATTGATCACAAGTTTTTTCGTTTGATGATATATCTTCGGTCATATGATAGACCAATGGCTCCTGCTCCTCTGCATCGACTGCAAATATACATATATTTTTTTTTTGCAAATTAAGCTATTGACATACGACATATACACAAATTAAGCTATTGACACACCAAAGATGCTTATCGAATAGATGACAAACGGAGTAATGGCATATGATACGTACTGGCAAATAACTTGTAAATGGTCGGGAAAAGTGAAAATTTGTGATCAAAAGTGAATCTTCTCTAACTTATTGTGACCCAGCGAGTATGAAATGAAATAGGAGAACGAATAAATAATAATCTAGCATGTTTTCAAACTGTAACGATTTAACGAGGACAATATCACATCAAGTGACAACTAGTCAGATCACTTTTCGTAATCATTTTCCCCATTTTCCTCCGTGTGTGTCGATAGCTTTATAGTAATAAATATTTACACTAAACTATGTATGTAATAATTTACCTGATCGTATATCTTTATCAACTGGTACGAGAAAGTCATCCTTAAAGAACATGTATCCAATTATCGAGAACATGTATACTAAGACAAGAGCAAGGACCGCAGTTAAAACAATTGAACGTCCATTACGAGTAACGGATCGAATGACATTCAATAATGTTTCCTCGCGATATACTAAATCGAAGAGCTATGTTTATGAATGACAGATAAATATAAAATTAGATGGAAGTTAGATGCAAATCATTAATTACCAAAACTGAATAGAAAAATGGATGAAAAAATAGTCCCGATAAGCACAAGAACAAATAACCGAAATGATATAGTAATTGTGCATCTGAAATCATCTTCAATATTTTCTTTTCCAATGTTCCGTGATTACCCATCAAACTGATCATGTGCACAATTTTCAGTGCAACCTGCGAATTTTTGAGAAATTTTTAACAAAATCGCATAAATATTTTGATGAAAATATACCGTTATCGATCCGAGTAGCCACATTGTTGGTTCCGGTCCCAGAGAAAATATCACTCTTAATATGACAGATGCTACCAGTGCTCGAATTCCGGATTCTCGTGGTAGTGTAACAACAAAAGCAAATGAAAAAACCATAATGACCCATATCAGGCAAGATATATGCGAGCTTAGCTCAGGCACAGTGTTATCGAATGGATAGAAGAATGCAACAATTAAGTTTATAACCACTACACAATTAAATAAAATATTGCTCCACAGCGACATATAGCTGCTAACCCAAAATAGAAGCGGCTGTCCTACAAGGCATTAAATAGGATTTTATTTAAAAAAAAAAAAACAAAAGTTAACAGTACTTACCTCGTAGTTTCTTTTGCCATTTCATTTCGTTAAACATTTCATCGGCCCGATCAAAGAAATCAGCTACTTTCGATCCTTGATCATCACGTTCAGCCGTATTTAATATTTTCACTTTGGTTTCGTTCGTTAGGTATTCGCATATTTCAGGAATAGGAAAAACGATCTGCTCTAGGGTACGATCATGCCGGACAATCTAGAATACCCAACCATCTATAAATTGAAAGTATATTTCTTAATAAGATTAAACTAAAAGCCTACTTCAATTTGTGCAGTATGGGTGGCGTAGTACAAAAGGGCCTGGTTCATTTTCATATCGTAGTTTTGATGATTTTCGTTGGACTTCAAAAGAGCTGCAAGTTCTTTATTGTGCTGCGACAGTTGATGGCATAAGATGTATATATTATGACCAACTTCTTTTGGCGATACACCGACATCATCATCGGCATCTTCTGGATGATAGTCATCGTTTTCATTGTCATCGACTGCCTCTTCCTGATGAAAGGCTTTACAAGCAACTTCAATCAGCTGCCTAGGATTCATATTATATAAAATACGCTCAGCATTCTCACTGTCGCCGCGACTTTCCATTATCGCCAGCAATAGCTTGGAGGCATTGTTTTTCAATTCGAGCACGAGATCCATTCGATTCTTTCCCAACGGGTTTATATCATTCAAAATTAAAGCCGTGATAATGTCGAGACCGTTTGACTCGTGTGTAGCTATGCAATTTTGATTTTCATGACAAGGTCCTTGGCAATATTCAGTCAGTGTTTCTAAGGTCTGATTTATTAGGGCTACATTGTTCTCATTGATATACAATCCCAGTAAGCCTAGTCCACCTGTCGTCGAACCACATATACAATCTAAAAACATTAAAGTCTCCGATACGAGATTATAATTGGTTTTGTTGTTCTGGTGACGCAGAAGATTTTGCAGTTCGGGATTATGGTTTTCGCAAAGTAATTGTAGGAAACGTAAAATTGGCTGCATCACCAGAACTTTCGTCGACAGCTTGTTTCGATCTTCTTTATCCTTGTGTTTTTCGAGTTTCTCGGCAAGCATATCTTCAAGCGCGCTACCAATGCTAAGCGTCGAGCTATCCTCACCGGGAGTGATAGTTCTTGCACTGCTGAACGCTCGTGCCGTTGCAATGCCAGCATTATTTAATTCATCCCTAAGCTCATCCGTAATAACAATGCCATTCGATTTAACTAGAAAGTAATTCAATTAATTCAATTTGAAGCATGTATCGGGATTAGATTTGCATAAATTCCTATTATAATTGTACTATGGGTTTGCGTGAGTATTTTTTTTTTGTTTTGGGAGGGGAAATTGAAAATTTAAATTTAACAGAAATTCCGCATTATCATTCGATGGCCAGTAAATTGTATGTTGAACAACCAAGGTACCGCCAAGGTACCCTGATTTGAATCACCATGGATATATACATACATACATTTATATACAGTTGGGGACAAAACTCTCCATACACCCTTAAAATTTCATGAATTTACTAGAAAATGCAAATATTTATGAGAATTTTATATGCAACTTTACTGCAAATGTATTTTTATTAACACAAATTTAAAAAAAAATTACATTAATTAACTTATAACCGTAAAAACACAAGAAAAAACGAAATTCAGTAGGGACAAAAGTGTTCATACATTCATCAGATAGTCTACTCTGGTCTTCACTGCATTGCTTTACTGTTGTTTTTTTGTACCGTTGTATTTTCTATGAAATGCGTGAATACGATCTAATGATTAGTTTATTTTAGTAATCTGTGAGCCAAGGGAGTGAAAAATGAGGAAGCGTAAGGAAGTTAGTGTTGAAATAAAAAATTTAATTTAGAGCACAGAAATGGAAAATCATATCGCGCAATTGGATTTTTGTTTAATTTATCCTATGCCACTGTCCAATACATTGTTCAAAAGCATAAAAACACAGGATCAGTGGCAAAAAAAAAGCCAAGAAATGGACGACCAAAGAAATTTTTCAGGCGGGATATCAGCATGATCTTAAAAGAGGTCGACAAAAACCCAAGGATCACCGATCGGCAACTGGCGAAGCATGTCGCTAATACTTCGAATAAGTGTGTTTAACCTAAAACCATCCGAAGAATCTTACGTTCCGATGGATATGCAAGTAGAGTTCCTGGTAAAAAACCGCTAATATCTGAAAAGAATAGGCAGCTTAAACTTGAATTCGCAAAGCGATATTTAGGAGTTCAGGAAAATTGTCTTATTTACTGATGAAAGCAAGTTCAACATTTTCGGTAATGATGGCAAAGAAAGAATCTGGCGAAAATAGGGAACAGCATTGCAACTGAAGAATTTCATACAAACAATAAAACACGGCGGTGGCAATGTGATGGTGTGGGGTAGAATTGCAGCTGGTAGGGTTAGCAGATTGGTCTTTATAGACGGTATTATGTACCAATACTATTATAAAAGACTGTTAGAAGAAAACTTGCAACCTTCCGTGGACAATTTGGGTGTTGGCCGGCTTTGGATATTCAAACAGGACAGCGATTCCAAACATACTGCACGCTTTGCAAAGAACTGGTTGCTTTATTATGCACCAAGGCAGCTGTATACTCCTCCTCAGTCGCCAAACTTAAACCCCATTGAACATATTTGGGAACTTATGAAAAGAAAAATCTCGAAAATTCACACCAGCAGCAAGGAATCACTCAAAATTGCGCTGGGCATCAAGCCTGGGGAGAAATAACTCCGGAAGTCACTAAAAATTTGGTGCATTCAATGCCACGACGGTTGCAGGCTGTTATTGATGCCAACGGCGGCCCAACAAAATATTGAAATATAAAATTATATTAAATAATGTGGAATTTTCAGTATTTTCAAACACTTTTGTCCCTACTGAATTTCGTTTTTTTTTTGTGTTTTTACGGTTATAAGTTAATTAATGTAATTTTTTTTAATTTATGTTAATAAAAATACATTTGCAGTAAAGTTGCATACAAAATTCTCATTAATATTTGCATTTTCTGCTAAATTTATGAAATTTTGAAGGTGTATGGAGAGTTTTGTCCCCAACTGTTTATATATCTAGGACCAGAGCGGTGAAGTGGTAGCGATCGAAAGGAGAGACAAACGGCCGAGCCGCTAAATCACCTGGTGAGCAGCCTAAGGGGGTCCCATTGCAACCGAGATTTTACTCTGATCCGAATAATTATTTATAAAATTTGAAAAAAAAAACCGAGCAAACGGCCGGTGTAGTCGAGAGGGCGGAAGTAGAGAGCTGATGCTGAGGAGCGACGGTAGTGTTATTATTATAGATTGTACTGTGTTGAGTTGAAAATGAAGACAAATAATAGAGAATTCAAGTGGTTGTGTTTAACGACTCCTTTAACTTATACAGTATTGGACCCTATTGTGAAAAATCACCCCATTGCGAAACATCAGTAGTTATCCTCTGATATTGCCCGTGTTCCATTATTACTATTTAGTACTCGCAAGTCCTTCGTTGCCGATATGGCAACGGTTCTTAGGGTAAGGGAATATCACAAGCCGAGCATGTAAATATGAAATACCAGTACCCTTGGCCTTCATTGATTTCGAATACCCAGAAGCTATAATAGAGGCCCTGGTTCCCTGCTCAACCATAAATAAGCCCTACATAGAATGGCCAATATATACAGAGAAGCTAAGGCAAGAATAAATATCTATGAAACAACCCCAGAGTTCTTAACCAACAGAGGAGTACGTCAAGGCGACGAAATATCACCGAAACTCTTCATAGCAACTTTAGAAGAAACCTTCCGAAACCTGGACTGACAAGAAAATGGAATCAAAATTGATGGCGAATACCTAAACCACCTTAGATTCGCAGACGATATCGTACTGATCACGAAGAGCTCTGATGAACTTCAGTGCCGTATCGATGAGTTGGACACTGCCAGCAGGAGGGTTGGTCTGAAAATAAACCTTAGCAATACCAAGGTTATGCTCAACGAATGGGTAGAAAGAAGAAACATAATAGTTGAAGATAAGGCCCTTGAAGAAGTTGACCAGTATATATATACTTAGGCCAGATAATACACTCCTCCCGGAAATAAACCGAAGAATTAAACTGGCTTAGACAATATTTGGGAAAAACTCAGGTATCTTCAAATCGAAGAGCATACCAACATACCTAGAAAAGAGAGCCCTAGATCAATGTGTGCTACCGGTTATGACATGCGGTTGTGAGGCCTGGGTGTTGAAGGCAACCACCATGAAGAAACTCCAGATCACTCAAAGAACAATGGAGAGATGTATACGGGATAAAAAACTAACGAATGGGTCAGAAACAAGACGAAAGCTATAGATGTCCTTCAGAGAAGTGGCAATGGGCAGGACGCCTGGCGAGGAGAACGGACAACAGGTGGTCCATAAGGATAACCAAATCAATGGTACCCGAGATGCATCAAAAGACCAAAGAAACGTCAGATGCAAAGATGGAATTACGATATGCGAAAACCAGCAGCTACAACCTGGCATCGAACCGCCGCAAACCGACAACAAAGGACACGAATGAGACATGCGTACATTGGGCGAGGCCACACCACATAAGAGTGGTTGAATAAAGCTAGAATTGATGATTATGATGACTTTTATAAACTTATATTTGCATGAAATTTAAATATAGATGCTTACGCTTACCTTCATGTTTCCGGGAAGTTCTCTCTAAATCCTTGGCATCTTGCTTACTCTCGTGTGTTTTTGTAGCTATATCGCTCGTGTTTACCGTTACAGTTGATTTGATTTCTTGCTGAGCGTCTTTCATTTTCTCGAAAAAAACCTTTCAAATTGAATTAGTACATCGAATATAAGTCTTCGAAACAATTTATTGACGCTTCCGAAAACATTTATTATGTATATACTATATATATTATGTATTTCTATTCGGGGATCATTTTTATCAAGTGTGCGAAACATTTCTGAAAAACTAGATTTTTAAATTTAAGAAGCCTTTTCAGAGTCATAAGAAGAAATTCGAAAGTGTTTCTTTTTATTTTTAAATCTTTCTCAAAAACGTATGTATTCGTATGCATGTATATAAACGTATATATATATATATATATATATATATATATATATATATATATATATATATATATATATATATATATATATATATATATATATATATATATACATATACAATATATATATGATGAAAAAAAATCATAGAAGCGTTGGAAAAAGCACGGAGATCTAGAAAAATTCATGGGATTCCAAGACTCAAGTGCATTCGTGACATTGCAATTTATTAGGAAATTATTCCACACAAATATGTTTTCTTCCCATTTCGCGTCGATTCCTTTTTGAACGCGAAAATGCTCCCTAAAATTGTACTTGGCGACGTCATATTATTCTCTATTAGTGATATTATTAATATCTTCCATCTTCCTTATGAAGCTCTACTACCGTATCTCAATTCAATCTATTCGACACGCGAATTGTACTAGAATAAGTGTGTGTGTGTGTTTGTATTGTCATGAGTTGAGTTTGACTTCTCCATCAGTTGACAATACTGTCACCGCCGTCATTTTTTGCTGGTTGTGAATTTTCGTGATTGAGTTGCATAGGACGCGTGTGAGAAAATTATATCATCATTGAAAGACAGTGAAAAAAAAAAACAAAATATGCCGAAGACTAATGAAGCCTCAGTAAGTAAAAGTAATTATTGGTATGATTTATTTTGATTTAGTATTATTATTAACAATTTTTGTGTGTACTTATAGAAAAAACTAACTAACAAAGCAACAAAAAGTGAAATTGTTGCAACTACTGAAAGGCAATAAGAGTGTTGGTCGTGGGCTACACACGAGCAGGTGCAGTGGAATTCAACATGACCGTTGTTGGAAAAACATAGCGTTGGAGTTGAATTCCATGGACGGAAGTCATAAAAGTCCCGGCCAATGGAAAAGAGTAAGTTAATTGTATGTGCAGATGCTCGAGTTATTCGTGCTCGAATTGTTTTTTGTCAGTGCTGGATCGATTGGAAGGCAGCAGTTAAAAGACAATATGCCAAAATTAAAGCTTTCAAAGCGAAAACGAGATATCGTCCTTTAAGTGAGAGGCCCAAGCCCCTTGGAAAAGTAGACGCTGAGTTGATTCAATTTTTCTCCAGCACAGATATTGTGGAACGATATGAACCTACCTCGGAAGCAGATTTTGAAGAAGAAATGGTAACTTTTCTCGCGTATGTTTATATTTCCATTTATCACTATATATTTTTTAATTCTAGCCTTTTGTGATTGTTGATGCTCAACCTAGTACATCACATGCATACTTCGGTGAAACGCGAATACCTAGTGCAGTTAAAGATGAGCCAGTAACACCAGGTGCAGATGTCAATGAGCCGATAACATTAGGTGCTAACATTGATGAGCCTGTAATATCAGATGCCAACACCTTCGAGCTGGTATCACCAATTGTTGACACAGAAACTGGAGCATCGAGCAGACGAGCGCAAGCAAGTTCATCTTATAGGAAGCACAGTTGCTTCGAAAAAGTAAAAATATTTGCAACTGAACAGAATAGTTTACTTTTAGAAGAATTAAAAAAATTAAATGAAAATGTATTCCGCATTTTGAAGGAAATGAAAGAAATAAATGAAAAATTGAGATGAAACATTATATTAAAAAAACAATTTTTTTTTAAATAGTTTACAACTATGAACAATCCCTTTCAGTTCGAGATTAAAGAGCGAAGTTCCTGATTAAGTTTTTAATTATAACCGCTGCCTTAGAAATTTGTTCAAAGCAGCAGATAATTCCAAATCAACCGTGAAGCAAATTTGGGGTTATTGTTGATTTGATGATCTTTCATGGGTTAGGTTATTTCTGACCGTGTATAACGAGTTCAAGCTCCGTAGTAACATTAAGCAAAGGAGACTAATAAAAGAGAAAAGTACTTACCTTGAAAAATGCTTGACTGAGATCACCACTCAAAAATTTATTGTACATTCCTTTCTGTATTATTGGGTTGCCACCTTCAAGTAGAGCTATGCCCAGTTCAACCGCCTCAACAAAAATTGACGACGAGTGAATGGATTTAATGACAAGCTCCACAACCAAATCAGATGCTCCTTCTTTGTCTAAATGATTTTGTACTTCATGCAATGTTCTCCCGGCACGAATCAGATATTTTGCACCCGGACCATGAGTGACCTGATATTGTGTATTCTTCTTTGCTTCAGTTGTGTCACTTGACTTGAGTGAAAACCGTTTTCCAAAGTAACGTGTTAAAAGTGTGAAGCGCAAATAGTCACCTTTTTCTCCATAATCATTGTCCATAGCCATCATTTCGCGCAGAGTTCGGAGGACTTTTACGCATAGCTTTTCCTCCTTTTCTTCAAGCAATTTTTCCGTATGTTTGATGAGACGTCGTATGAAGCCACCGCTTTCACATTTTTTCCTTGAATCAGTATCGACCGGAAATAATAGTTCAGACCGGTATAGTATATCGACTAATAATGAAAGTTCAGCTTCGACGAGCGGCTTAAGTTGGTCTTCAAGAAGCGATACAATGTCTTGGAGACCTTCAATGATACTGCGATCCATACGCATTAACTGTGATTGAGATCTTTCAACTTTCGGCTGCTTGGATGCTAATAGCCACTTAGTTGTCTGACGCGTGAACAGAGCAGACTTGTTGCACATAGAAACGACACGGTTTTCTAAATCAACTGGTATACCGATTCCCCTATTCTTCGCCGATTCAGACAATGTTCTGACACAATTGTCAACATTGAAACGTTCAGCTAATGATAACCATTTACATTGCGATAGTTTGTAGACAGCATGAAGTATTTGAACGAAGATTATTTGACGAGTTTGGAGTATGGCTGACTGGTCGGAGAAAGGACTACTGAAGAATGTACTTAGAATGTTCATCACACCATTGATTACATAGTTTATCAATGCTCTCTGATTAGGGTCTGAAAGATTGCTGGCATTCGTTGAAATAATTATATTATTAATATCCACTAGAAATGATTTTTCGAAAAGACTCCATACATGGTTTGAGGAGTATAGCTCTTTCATTTCAACTTCAGTATCGATGTAACAGTGATTCAAGAAATCAACATAAGACGCCTTGACCTCCGGTATACAATCTGGATGGCAGATTATAGTAACTATATCGTCCAGAGATAGAAGATTATTGCATTTGATTTCAGTATACACGTTCTTTCCCATGGTGCAACAAGCAAGCAACTTCACTAATTCCACATGGTATCTCAAAGGATTGTCATCGGTGAGTGGTCCATGGTTTTGCATCATGGCTAAAAATTGATTGAATGATGTTTTATCGTTATAGAAAACTAGAACGTCATCGCCAGCATTAACAAGCTAAAGAAGAAAATCAAGCTAAAATTTGAATGAGCTATGTTGTCGACAAAATTTACCTCTTGCATTACCATATCTTGGCATTTGCGGATAAATTGGTTTTCAGCTTTGACGATGGTTTGCAGAAATTGCAAGTAGGCGACATGCCGACCATGTATTTCAATGCAATGCACAAAATGTTGAACAACTTTATCAGTTACTTCATTGCAAAGAGCTAGATTGTCTTTGAAAATGGCACAAACTGTTTTCGCTTCCAGTATCTAAAATATAATATTATGCTGTTGTTATTAAGACAATAGTTGGAATTGGTGATCAAGTTACTCCTGGATTAAGGAAAAGATCTAAGTAATTGTGCAGCAAAATCTGATTTTGCTGGTTTCCTAAGCAAAAATTTTGTAGAAATTTATGCGCCAAACACATCAATTCCTTCATAAGTACATCTTCTTTTTCGTCGTAAGGATTTTGCAGCAGATCTAATACAACTGTGTGAACGCCAACATTACGCAGAAGTCGCTGCTCGTGCTTTCGAGGTTTGACATTAGGCCCTGTAATATCAACAAACACACTAGTTCTTTTTAGCCTATCTTGAATTCAGTATAAAACATAAAATCTTAAAACTAGAAGATATGCTGGTTTGAAACTATTGGCGCTATTCGTTTGCATCTTATGTTTTCTTTGAATTGACATAAGTGTATGTCCAGAGTATGTCTGAATTTACATGAGTCACTTCAACACGATTTGGTGAAAGGTTTCTTTTCATTGCCGACATCTTCTAAACACTCATGTTGAACTGACTCGTGTAGATCCAGACAAAGTAACAGATAATATTACGAGCAACTCGTAGATACATGAAGCACTATATAATTATATAAGTTGATTACATAAAAATCAACTCCGGGAATGTTATTATTGGTCGAATGATAGTCTGCTAACAAATGAAAATTACTTTGATGCGTGCACAAAAATCTTTTGGTAAGAAATGTTTTATAATTAAGGGGTTAGTCCACTGTTTAACTGCTCCAAATGAACTTTTTTTTGAAACAGCTACCAAAAAACTATACAAGATATTGATTTGAAATTTTACATACATCTTTATTGAAGTTCAAAGTTAACATTTCCATTGGGAAAAATTATTAAAAAGCAAAATGGTGACCGCCCCAAAGGATCGCCGCAGCACCGCCAAAAAAAAAACAAATTGCGCCTCGTAAATTCCTAGAAAAAATAATTATCTGTGAACAAACTACCAAAAATATTCCATTAGTCTTGAATGTAAAGGACTGCACGGGCCTAAATTTAGAGCCCTAAAGTGATTAAAAAAAATTTGGCATACTTTTGAACATTGGTTTTTCGCGTTTTTTCAATCAAAAAAAAGTTTCCTAAATCGTCAAATATTTGTTTTTTGCTCTAAATTTAGGCCCGTGCAGTCTTTTATCCTCAAAGCTAATGAAATATTTTTGGTTATTTGTTCACCGATGCCTTTTTTGTTCAGGAATTTACGAGGCGCAATTTGCTCCTTTTTTTCGGCGGTACTGCAGCAATCCATTGGGGCGGTCGCCATTTTGATTTCTTATAATTTTTTCCAATGGAAATGTTAACTTTAAACTTCAATAAAGATGTATGTAAAATTTCAAATCGATATCTAGAATAGTTTTTTTTTGGTAGCTGTTTAAAAAAAAGTTCATTTTGAGCAGTTTAACAGTGGACTAACCCCTTAAGAATGCAGTTATAGACAGCAATCCCATACTGGACATAAAAACTGCGCATCATAATTTCAATGCCATACACACCGGAAGTCACACAAAATTTGTTCATTCTGATCAAAATTTCCTTGACTTTTCGATATTCTTGCAACTGATCGTTGCTCAGTGATGCTCCGTAGTCATTGCATGAATTCATATCGCCTTTATCCACATCAGCTAAAATATGTTGAAAATTAATCAAAATTGAAATTCAATTAATATGATACACTTACTTGCTAACATTTGATTTGTATCATCATTGGTTTTCGATTTATAGACCCATAATTCTGATTTTTCGACACTTTGTCTAAGAATATCCAAGTCCGTTTTGATTTGTTTATAAGACTCGACATCACTATCAGAAACTAGCAATTGAACCTTTGTTATGGCGTCGCGAAAGAAGAATGAAATCAACAATTAATCGAAAATATATTGAACAATATAGAAAAAAAAGCAATTATCATGGAAAATTAGTGAAAAATCATTTAATCAAAAAAGATTCCTTAAAGTTAGGAAACATACTGTGTTCATTTAGTATAGTAAGCATTAATTAGCCCTTTTAACAAATGTAATTCATTTAAATTGCAGTTTGATTTGTCGATTTTCTGCCAAGCCCAATTTTTTTCTAGAGCCCCTTTATTTTCTTTCGCTCCTAGTATTTTCACTAGACGCCTAGGATTTTTTCTAGAGCTCTGATTTTTCATTTTGTCCTTGACTTCTAAGATTTTTTCTCGAGTCCACTAACTTTGTCTAAGCTCTCATGAATTTTTGAAGAATCCCAGAATTGTTTAAGTTTCCAAGTTCTTTTCTATGACCCGCAGAATTTTTTATAGTCCCTAATTTTGCTTCGTTCTCATGATTTTTCCCTAACTAGTCATTTCATTTTTCCCTAACCTCTGATGATTTTTTCAAGACTCCCAGAATTTTTGCTGAAGTGTCCTGACATTTTCTTAAGCTCCAATGATTTTGCCTATGGCTCCCAAAATTTTTAAGAGGGTCCCCTGATTTTTTCTAAGACTCCTAGAATTTTCTGGAGAGTCCCCTGATTTTTTCTAAAGCTCCGAACATTTATTCAATGTCCCTGATTTTTGCTAAGCTCCCACGGTTTTTTTCTAAGACGCCCAGCATTTTTCCAAGAGCCCCTGATTTTTCCTGAGCTGCCAGGTTTTTATTTACTAAATGTTTAGGATCGTTTTCCAGAGACCTTTGATTTTTCTAAGCTGTTGTAGTTTTTCTGACACCCGCCGGATTTTCCAGAGTTCCCTAATTTTTTCTAAACTCTTATGGTTTTTCTGATACTCTCAGAATTTTTCCGACAGCCCTCTGATTTTTCAAAACTTCCATGATTTTTTTTAAGACTCAGAATTGTTTTTTAGAGATTCCTCTGAATTTCGCTAAGGCTACGAACATTTTTTCTTGACTCCCTGATTTTTCCTAGGCTGCCAGGTTTTTTTTACAAAATGTTCAGGATATTTTCCAGAGACCGTTGATTTTTCTAAGCTGTTGTGGTTTTTCTGACACTCTGCGGATTTTCCAAAGTTCCCTAATATTTTCTAAACTCTTATGGTTTTTCTGATACTCTCAGAATTTTTCCAACAGTCCTCAAATTTTTCCAAGCTTCCATAATTTTTTTTAAGACTCAGAATTTTTTTTAGACATTCCCTTGAATTTCGCTAAGGCTTCGAAAATTTTTTCTTGACTCCCTGATTTTTCCTAGGCTGCCAGGTTTTTTTTACAAAATGTTCAGGATATTTTCCAGAGACCTTTGATTTTTCTAAGCTGTTGTGGTTTTTCTGACACTCTGCGGATTTTCCAAAGTTCCCTAATATTTTCTAAACTCTTATGGTTTTTCTGATACTCTCAGAATTTTTCCAACAGTCCTCAAATTTTTCCAAGCTTCCATGATTTTTTTTAAGACTCAGAATTTTTTTTTTTAGAGATTCCCCTGAATTTCGTTAAGGCTCCGAAATTTTTTTCTTGACTCCCTGATTTTTCCTAGGCTGCTAGTATTTTTTACAAATTGTTTAGGATTTTTTCCAGAGTCCTCCGATTTTTTCTAAACTCATGATTTTTTCAAGACTTAGAATTTTTACTAAAGCTCGCAGGATTTTTTCTTACCAGCATATCGAAGAGGTTAATTAGAATGATTACTGGATTAAAAGACCGATTGAAAACCCAAAATTCGATGATAGAAAACAAATTGAACACGTTGAAAAAATAAACGGGAAATAGTTTGCCTAGTAGCATTATTATGCCTAGTACTTAGTAATTGTAAATAATTCAGTTTTGGTTTATTGTGCAATTATTAATAATAAATCTGTGGTATAATTCGTTGAAAGTTCGTGTTTCAGTTGACTAGCCGCGAACACGAGTCATATAAATTATATAAGTTGACTTTCCATTACCCAAAAAAAACAGAGAATTTCTAATATGAATATGAATACCTTGATATGAAATACTATAAGTAGAAAATTCTTCAATGGCTTACCTGACGAAATGCATGCAAAACTTCTTGCCTTTGACTGAAATGACGAAATAGTAAATGAAGAGCTCCTGACACAAGTGACGGATAGTCATGCATTATCAGATGTAAAAGAACACGAAGAAAGGTTCTACCACCTTGTCCATCTAAATCAAGATTTGCAGTTTCTCCTTCACATCCGAAAATTCCTTCAGCTTGAACACCAATCGATTCCAAGTCAATATTTTTCTGACGCATTGAAATCAACTCGCCCGATGGCTGTTCCGTTTCATCAAATTCACGTTTAAAAATCGACAACAAACAACTGATGCGATAATCTAACCGAACATCGAGAATAAACTGAAGAATTTCAATGATTTTCAGTTTCGTGTCCATGACAAGTGGATGTTCCTTCATCATCATTGTTACAGATTTTCGTTGTTGAATTGATATTGCCGGTGAGACTATTGCTGTACCAACTGGTCCAAGTGCAAGAGATGTCATAACGGTATTCATATCTCCAATAGATCGCAGCACACCTCCTTCAGCTATATAAACAAAAAAAAAAACAGGATAAGTCGAAACTAGTTATTCGAAAATTCCCTGCGAAGATCAATAATTATTTCGTAGATCACATTCAAATATATGCTTCTAAAAACTCAAAGAACAACTTTCATGCTAAGAGTTTGCAGTTTTAAATTAACGGAGCAGAAGAAAGCACTATCTAATGTTGATTATGAAAATTGGAAAAACAATGAAAATTGGAAAAACGGATATGAAAATTTCATATTGAATTACGAATGTCGAACAAGTTACATTTAAATGCGAAATTAAGTCCTCAAACTCAAAAAATAATTCATCGCACTAATCAATTGAAACTGCTATAAAAAAGTAACAACTTATAACAGATTTATAGGTAAGAATAATTTGCAAAGCTTGACTACTGCTCGCATTCACGTAACTTACCATTTTCTTCGGGAGCTTGATAAACGAAATAGGACATAATTTTAACAAAGTTTATCAATGACAATATTTATATAACAATAAGACTATTTCAAATATAGATACTTTAATTCTAAATATGTATAGCTTTCTAAAATGGTGATTACCGTCACACTTAACATTTTTCACACGAATTTTATTTCGATTTTCGTTCCAAATTAATTACAAGTGCTTTTCGAAAGAGGCCCGATACACTGTACACCGTTTGTTTAACACATCAATGACAACATAAAAATGAGCATAAATTCGTGCACGGAAAATTTACTGAATTCAGCCGTGTGTCGATCTACTCTATTACTACCCTTATTCGAGAGTCGATCAACAACAGCTATTTGATAAAATTCAAATATGCACATACATAAGCGTACAATTCAGTTCATTACTTGAAAATCGTGGCCCCGGCAATGCATCAGCATCTGATACACAATCCAGGATGCTCAGTAGGGTTTTAGTTAAACGTAACAAGTCACTGAAACTATAGAATCCAAAATAGATTAAGTCCCGGGCCAGCTTGACGACCTGTAGTATAACAACAAACAAAAACATTTGTATAACATTTAGATTGTGTGTCAAAACAAATTCGCAAATAGTCGAACAAAATCAAGATACAAGGAAATAAATATACATATATGTAGGGGCGAATAAATTGATCATGTATTTAACAAGATGATAATTAATCAGGATTTAGTTACAAATGTATACACCTATAAGCTTTTGCTTACCTCAAATGTCAATTTATTTTGGTCCTTATCAGTGAAAAGCCAAGCCTTTGCTGCTACATTGCATAAATAATTTTCTACAAATGCTATAGTGGTATTAAAACGCGCTCGGACAGCTTCTTTGTTACAGTCAGGCTGTTTCTGGCAATCATAACTAAATTAGAATTTGAAATAGTAAAATATTTATGATCGTTCCTGATAATATGATATTCATTGAATATTTTATGTTGCTTAAATGTGAATATTTGATTTCGAATTTTCACAAGTAGTTTTACTCAGACGATGACTGTATCAAGACTTTTGGTTCATCACTGCATATAAATGGGTCCATTAAATTGCTTAAGTTACGCCGAAAATTGTAGGAGCAATATCACAATGCTAAATTCCAATTAGGCTAACTTACTCGTAAATTGACATTTTCGATGGAATTTCGCTCCATAATCGGGCATATTTCACGGGAGTGACTGGTTCTTGGGGATCACGATCAACGTGCAAATGAAGCATTAAACGGCAAAATGATGCACGAAGCTCGTAAGGTATCGTATCACCGGACATACACCTGAAATTTAGTAGAAAATCAGCTAAATTTTTTTTTTTGCTGGGAATAAAAACGGTCGTGACTTACTTAAGTATCAAATCGATATCCAAATGAGGAGATAAATTATTCAAAGCTAGATATTGTCGATTTAAGCACATATTTGAGAATAGATTTAACTGATGGCGATAATAGTTCAAAATAGCTGCTTCCTCTTTCCGACCAAGAGACATTGCTTTAGCCAATTCTGTTATTGACTTTGGTCTCTAAAATCGATATTAACATTAATTCAATTTGAATTGCCAACGTGAAATAGTTTCATAGAAAAATATTTCAATAATATAGACATAGAATCGATTAGTTAGCTCGATAAGAATCTCTACTATTCTCTTAATTCAGGCTATTTAATGTACTTACTAGCTGCGTTTGCCACTGCAAGTAGACTTCGTACTTTTTCTTGACAAAAGCATCGATTTGATGGTCGCTTCTACCTTTCCTGTCAACATGTGCAGATTCATCATCATTCTCTAACTTAATATTGCTTATAATATCGCCAGAAATATCTATATCTTCCTCTTCAAGAATAGATACAGGTTGCAATTCCTGAATATGTGTTTCAATAAGAATATCGGAATTTTTAGCACTTAATACACTTTTGCAAATTAATTCTTGCGTAATTGCGATTGCTTTACGATTTGAGACGCACAGATCAGATAAATAGTCAAGAAATCGTGAATCCCAATTTTTCATATTTTTCCGAACCAATCCAACAAATGTTTCGATTTCGGCAGCGGTAATGTGCTTTTCCAATAATTTGCGATTGTTATGAAGCAATGCAGTGATAGTATCTTCAGCGAGAATATCATAACCGATTTGTTTTTGCATAAGACCAAAGTGTTTTGCAATGTATTCCTACATTATGATAATGCTAAGTTTATGTTTTTTATATTCAATTAACACCACTTACCTGATTTTTTCGATAATCTTGCTGGCTGAGCCGTAATATTCGATAGCAAAGTCGAAAAATATACTTGAATGGTGCATTTTTCGGATCACTGAGTTCGTCGAGCCGAAGAAAAGGGCCTTCTCCTGCTTTCTTTTCTTGAAATGGACCTTGAAGAATTTTGAATAGCTGCTTAAGAATATATTGTTCTCGAAGCAATTTTTGGCGATCTCGAATGGGATTTTTGATGGTGAGCTCAAGTGCTTTGGACTTATTTTGCTCGTTCTCCATCCCAGCGATGAAATATACAATATCCTGTAACAAAGCTATCAGTGATCGGCGTTCATTGTTAGAGACAGTTCCGGCATCCATTCGTTCACTCATTAAAGCCAAAACCTTACAAGCGTCATTTGCAAAATCTAAATCACGTACTTCAACCGGAGATACAGGAATAAGTGCAAATGCTTCTTTATCCTCTTTTATTTGGGAACAACATACTTTCGACATAACAGGTTTATCGTCGTCTACATCAATCGGTATTGACGTGGCATGAACCCAAGTGCTTGAGCATAAATGCCGCAATCGTACATAGCTAGACTGCGGAACGAGACTATCAGCTCGAGTCATAGTTGTTGGATCCAATTCGAAAACAGATGCAATATCGCTCGAATATGGAACAGATACTAGCCGGTACTGTTCTGCACGATGTCTACTATCTGCAAGGATGATATCATATACTCAATAACACACTAACAATAATCAATTGGCCATTTTTTTTTACCGGAACTAAAAGATTCTCGTATGGCAGATTTATCTATAGAATCAATTTCAGCAGCAAGATAATAGCCCGTTGCGAGATGTTTAAATCGATATAGTGAGTTCCAATGGCCAGCGCCACCCCGACAAGAATCATGCTGCACAACTTCAATTTCCCACAGCGCTTTGCTGCTGGTAGCGGCAGTAGCGCTGGTTCTCCCTGTTGTTCGTAGGAAAACGTGTTGCTGTTTTTTGTATTCGTCCATAGTAAGAAATTTCTCTTGTTCTGCATGGAAAAGACGAACGACATCGCCACCTTTTAATATGTGCTCTTGGTTCTCCTTATGCTCCATAAACAGACTGATTTTCCAGGACGTAGAAGAGTTTAGTACATTCACCTCTTTACAGCCTGGATTATCGGGAAGCTCATAGTTAGCTGCCACATGTAAATTCTGTTGATCAGCATTAACAGGATTAAGAATTACTTTATCTCCGACGACGACATTATCACCGGTGGAGCGAAGCTTATAGAAAGGCATGATATACCACCACGAACCCTCATTTCCGTTCGCATCGAGGTAGACGCGAATGGCATTTTTCTCGAGAAGTGAAGGCTGTCGTTTGTTTACAGTTAAGTACTTGTTGGATTTTAAATGAAGTAGCTGAACTACATTTCCATATTGTACTAGGGTCCCCAAAAGTTTCTTGTTCTCTGAGTCATTCTGCTTCTTCTCAATCTCAGCGGCATGCTTAATTTGTATGAAAAGGTAAGGTAGATATTGTTTTGATTTGAATGACTTACATGCAGCCGCTTCAAAAGATTTGCATCAGTATTTGAGCTAGCACTTTGTTTCGCCGCTTTCCAAAATTGTTTCTGAGCAGAGTAGCGATTCATAGGGCATATTTTTATCAAGCAATCTGAAATTAAAAGTTAGTAATTTCCAAATCGAAAGACAGCTCACCTCTTTACCCCGGAATTTTTTCGGGAGCGAATTTAAGTCCCCCGCTTCCGGACATACTACTGTTCTGTCATCAACAAGCCTAAAATTTCACATTTGATACCGGCAAATCCATAATACACAGTAATTTCTCACCCTAGAGTACTTAAAAATCCACATACGCTACCTTCTGCATATAGAGAAACTACGTCGCCCAGGTGAAGAAAACTCGCAGAACCTATTATACTATCGCCCATAGCCTGGTTTTAGGTTATTTAAAATTTATCTGAAAACCTCTTTCAACTCAATTCTTCACTTGTTTTTTCTATATATCTCTGGTACTCGACATTAGCTTACTACAAATATCAACTTGGCAAAGTATAGTTGAAAGCAAGACACTATTAAATAGCGCAAAAACATATATTTTTCAACGATATGAAAGTTAAACTGGATCTGCAAACACCCCGCCGCACCCGATTCAATGACAATTCGGAGCGCCTTAAGCTTCGTATACAATATCGGATTCAATTTGAATTAAGATTGCAGCAGTCCAATAGAAATGGGTAAAGAAACCGTTTACATGTAATTGCGTGAAACTATTACTGCATTGAATCCAATCAATCCGTCATTGTACACGCGATTATAGAAAGTGGACAGTTCTGTGGTTTACTGTGGTGAAAAATGAATAGTAATGTGCAGATCTGTTCGAAATAGATTTATAATTTCTTTACTGTACATGTAACGTAATAAAACATATCGTACGCAATAATAGGCGCGTTTTTTTGCTCCTCTATCCAGCGGAGAGTAGAATGAGAGTAGAGTAGACGCATTGAAAACAACAACAACACTCCTACACCAGTGAATTCACTGGTGTAGGAGTGTTGTTGTTTTCAATGCGTCTACTCTACTCTCATTCTACTCTCCGCTGGATAGAGGAGCAAAAAAACGCGCCTAATGTTGTAAATCAGTAGTTAAAATAAATCCTTAGTAGTAGACAGACATCAAAATTCATGTATATGTGTGCGCATTAACATTCTTATGGAATTACGAAAATTCAAACAATGGTGAAAGATTACAGCTACGAACACCTTTTTTGATCCATTTTAAGACTACGCAACAATTTATCGAGCGCTATTGCACATCAATCAAACGCCTAAATGCTGTTTTCAAATAACC
Organism: Nemotelus pantherinus; assembly: GCA_963978885.1. Taxonomy (NCBI): domain Eukaryota; kingdom Metazoa; phylum Arthropoda; class Insecta; order Diptera; family Stratiomyidae; genus Nemotelus; species Nemotelus pantherinus. The sequence goes on along the minus strand of OZ022267.1, from coordinate 4,461,279 downwards.
ACCAGAGCTGCCATTTTAGCATTTTGAATGCTAGATCTAGCATTATTTTTTCCAAAACGGCATTCAAAATTCGGAGTTAGCATCTAGCATTATTTTTAGCATTTAAATTTAGATTTCGGAATAATCTGGCACTCATCTGTTTATAATCTTGCCCCTCAAATTTTTCTCAATAGCTCTGTTCGTGTACTTTCAGTCGCGTTCATGAAACGAAACTTCCTGAATTATGTGGCGGCGGAAATTCATGAAAAATACAAAAACGCGCTCATGGCATTTTCTTAGAAGTGACAACCAGAAGTGACAGTTGACTGATTTTGAAATTCTGATAGTGATTATAAAGTCTAAAATATAAAGATTATAAAGTCATATATATTGCTTTAAATATGGTAACGTTCAATTAAATCGTGATGATGCTAAAAATCTGTGATGTGGTCCCATCCACTTCAGACTCCCAGGAGTCTCGGGCATCTACAAGCTCAACTTCACCAAAGTATGTGCATTCTAGTTAGATATTTTTTTCTGAATAATGTGAATCAATTGTTTTGTTAGGGCTTCAAATGTTATCCGACACTAATACTTTTTCTTCGCTTAAAAATAAATAATTGTTGCTGCTTTGATTGTGAGACTCCGAACGATGTTTTGAAAAATATTGGTGGAAATGAGAAGAAGATTTAGACATAAATGATATGTCTGTAATAGATATAGAATCATTTTGAGATGTAAATTTTAAACTTCTAATTTGTCTTTGTTAAACATACGATGATCAATAAGTGATGAGAATGAATATAAACCAAGGTGATTAAACTTAAAAGATAATACATTTAGTCAATCTTTCTTCCAAACCCAGGACACCCTTAGAAAAAACTTCTTTATCTGGACTCTTCCAAAATGCCTCAACAGCGGCCATCACTTCCCTATCATCTTCAAATTTCTTACTCCGAAGGTGTTGTTTGAGCTGAGGAAAGAGGTAGAAGCCACTGAGAGCTAGATCTAGTGAAGCCGATGCGTTATTTTGAAGAAACAGAACTCCGGCACGCAGTTTGCCGTGTCTTTTCTCCTTCATCGCCTTTCGCAATCTTCATATTTGGTCAGCTTAGTAAGAGCCTGATATAGTCGCTCCTTTTTCCAAATATTCCACCATAATAATTTTTTCAGCGTCTCAAAAAACTGATGCCATAACCTTTCCTGCCGAACTTGACACTATGAATTTCGTTATTATTTTCGGTTCGCTTTCAAGTCATCGATTGCATTTTGGTTTCTGGATCAAAATGGTGGATCCAGGTCTCGTCGATGGTCACAAAATGTAACAAAAAATTCTCATGATCTGCCTGGAACTTCTCGAGATTCATCCTTGAAATGTCGATTCGTTTCTTTTTATGCTCGTCCGTTAACATTCTCGATACCCAACGCGCAGAGACCTTCTTCATATGTAATTTGTTGGCAAAGATTTTTCGAATACTACCATATGAGATCCCTGTGATCTCAGCTACATGCCTGAAGGTCACTCTTTGATCTTCCAACACAACATCTTCGACTTTTTTTACGTTGTCTTGTTCATCTTCAGTGGATGTTCTTCCCAGCTTAAACTCCTTGGCCTAGCGTGCAACGGTGGAATATAGAGGAGCAGAGTCCCCTAATGTTTCCACCATGTCGCCGTGTATGCCTCTGGTAGACAGTTTTTGGTAAAACTGGAGTTGATGCCCCACACAGCTGTTACATGAATTTCGCCGATAGGTGTCGGGCTAACATGTTTGTGTTTTTGTGGTTGTGCGTTTGCTTTTGGGGCTTCTTTTCTTTCTTTTTTTCTTTTTCTTAATTGTTTTATCTTCTTTTTTCTTTTTTTGTCTTCTTTTTTCTGATTTTCTTCATTTTTTCAGCCCTTCTACCATCTTTTCGCCCTCTGGTGGTGGAATTTCCCGGGTGTGGGGCATCAAGTCCAGTTTACCCCAGTTTTTTCAAACAGAGGTACTTAATGACAGCTTCAATCTCGTTTTTCCACATTTTGATGTTCTCTCTTCAACTGTTCGTATTGAAATGAATGTAGCTCCCTTGGAACTGTATTTCCCTGGAGCTAGTGCTTTCAGCACTTTGACTCCCCTCCTCTGGGTGGGTGGTTTCTTCCCCCCTACTCAACCCTCACCTTTCTCTTGCTGCGTCACTTAGTGCATATGCTCCGCACTATACCGTTAGCTGTCGAAGACTCTGGTATATTTCATTAGGACGCGTTACTACTTTTATGAATGTAGCTCCCTGGAATCGTAGCCTATTTATATGTTTTTTTAATGCTGACTTAGTGAGTATATGTAGTAGTAAATAACATTTTTTTTTAATTTTATGCGAACTGGAAATAACCGATTATCATTGCTTATTGATCAACCCTCATATAAATATGCATATTATTTTCATATTGAACCATATTTATTTCAATTAAATTATAAAGCATTATTTAGCATTATAATTTTACAAGATCTAGCATTATTTAGCATTAAATAAAATTGAATCTAGCATTATTTCAAAAAAATAAATGGCAGCACTGATAACCACCTCTACTGGTCATTCATCTTGGAGTGATTTTGCAGCATTTCTATCATAATTTCGTCCGTAACCTAAACACATGAGAAAATTTTACTATCAGCAATTAAATTTGCTAATTTTCATCAGTTTTTTCTTCAACGATCATTCTTTTCCATTCTTATTGGAAATTTCAAATTCTTACTCACCTCCAAAGTTTTTCACCACGCAAAAAAACGAAATTGCACTTAACTTCACTCACTTCGTCTATCCAACACAACGGTCTTTTAGACGACTCAATTTCATCCACAATAAACTTCTCCGTTAATTCTTAAAGTTTATCTTATTGTCAACATAAATTAACTAAATATTCAAATTGATGGGAATTGTCATTCGTATTTCTCATCAATTTTGTAAGCTCATAGAGAATTGAATGAAATTCATGTCAATTCTTCTGCTTCACACCAGTTGAGCTGAACCATGTAAAAGCCATACTGGTGAATATGTAACAGCGCATGAGTAGACCGGCAAATTGAACAGCTTGCCTTTCAATAGTTTTTCGCGGGGAGAAAAGATCAACAGGTTGCAAATTTGTACGAAAAATAACATATTCGAAGCGGTTTTTCCTAGTGAAATTGGCGAAAGTGTGTATCGGCATGATAAGAAAGCTTTAACGTATATAAAGGCCAGTGACAGTGAATAAATGTCGTGAAAATCGGATAAAAAGATGCGGTTGGCCTCTCAATATGTCTTTTCATGGCGGGAAATGCTCAATCGGTTGCGCGTCTGTCCGCAAAATTGCAAATCCGAAGTGTTTTTCCTGGTGATAAGTTCGAAAAGTTTATATCAGCCACAGTGCAAAGCTTTGAGGCCCAATTTCAGTGGTAATTGAAGTGAAAATCAGTGTTAGTGAAAAGAAAATCGCATGAAGCAGGCACTCCTTCCGTGAGAATAGAGTTCGTTCTCGGCCGGCCCGAGCGTGTTCCAACAAGTAAGTCTATAGATTGGAAAGAAAACAATGTGTAAAAGTTTCGGTGAAAAAAGTTACACGAAAATATCTAATTTTTCACAGTTGTCATACACTATACCGGTTGATTTTTCGATTTTCCGGAATGTGTTTTCCATGAAAATGACTGGCTGATCAATTTCTGGTTCTGGGAAGGAAAATCGGAGTGAAGGGTGTGATCCAAACAATAGATTGGGAAAGTTGCATTGAAAACAACAACAAACACCGGACTAGGACGGATGTTGTGCGTATATTTTTGCGCCTCAGCGAGAACATTGGTTCTCGTTGAGGTGGAAAAATATACAACATTCATGTTCATGTTTTTTTATGATTGTTTTATTTGAGAAATAATTTGATTTGTTATTAATAAATGCTTCTCTCTTCTTTTCTTACAGGGTTTGGGACCGGCTTCGGCAGAATTAAGGCTCTGGTAAGTCATGTATATAGTTTGGTTGCATAATGCTTAACTGCATTTTAACTTTGAAACTTATCTTAGTAATAAGAACGCATCGTGAAATTGTCATCCAAATCGAGGGAGTAGTTTTTGAGTATGTATATATATGTGAATATTACGGATAAAAAAGATAAATTCTTTTTTTTTTTAACAAACTCCTGAGCTATATCAATTTTCGGGCATCATCCACTTGTGAAATTGACGCGAGAACTCGACTTGATGTACCCAATGCCTGATGCATCACAGCCGGAAAATTCTACCATCAGAGGACGAATAAGTGGTAGCAAATTATGCAAGAAAAATTACTCGAGAAGACAACACAATTAATCAAAACAAACAATTTTTCCCATAATTTTTTTCCGGACTTCAAGCACTTCTTCTGGAGTCTTCGAATTTTTATCTAAGCTACCGTGACTTATTTAATGTTATTAAAAAATTCATGGGGTCAAGAAAAATTTGCTGAGTTTGCAAGAAAATGTGGCAGCTTAGAAAAAAAAACCCGGAAGTTAAAATGAAATCTCGAAAGTCCGCCAAAAATTCATGATCTTACCTGATAGCTTGAACCGAATAGGTTTTTTAAAAACAAAATATTTTATTTGGAAGTCCACAATATTCATGAAAACACTTCAAGACGACCGGGGTTGGTGTTATGTTAGAGAAAGGAGGGATGATGTATTTCGTCCGGCATAAGAAGACCGATATGATTTTTAGAATTTTAAATACAAGTAGTGGTAATATTACCTCTAAGGAAAACAACTAAATTTTATATCATTTATTTTATTTCTACGGACATATTTGAATTATTAGGTTGATTATAGTTACATAATTCTAAAACACTTGACGTTAACTTATTTATATTTGTGCTTTGTTTTTATGTTTCATTTTACTTTTGATCGAATTCTTTTGCATTCAATCAAATGTTAAGTATATATTCTGGAAGGTCCTACATCTCAAAACATTGTAAACAATGCTTCAAATCAGACGAGCAATATACGACCGGATTCGTTATTATTTAAAATTTCCATGAATTTATTTTCCGCATCAAGGAACATTCTGGCGGCTATGTCCCTTGATTATCGCCAGCAACTCGCTTCCTTCTCTTGTTCAACAATGCATTGTTGGAATTGTCCAGTGTTTTAATGTGCATCTGAAATATGTTAACTGTTAGCAAAATAAAATCCATACATGGTGAAATGAAAGATAATTTAAGATGATTCAAGATTGAGTTACAATTTCGAATATTGCACAGCGAACAATCCTCAAAAGGTTCAGTTGTGAATATGTTTTTTAATCACAACGTTCAACTCATTCGAATTTCCACTCATCGATAAAAAAGAAATATTTACTTGATCGTAGTCGACTCGCATCGTAGCTAGTGATCGTGTCATTTCCTCTTGTACTTCGGGCCAAAGATCTTCTCCTTCCCTGAGAACACGTCCTGTGTGTAGTGGCGTTTGTGGAACCATTGTATATTGCTGCAATGATTTGAAATTGATAACTGAATTTCATGCACGATAGAAAAAACAATCTTACTGCAATCCATTTGTTTCGCATAACTTCTTCAATGGTGAGGCGTTTGGCCGGATCAACATTAAGCATGCCTTTTATTAAGTCTTTGGCAGCTTGGCTAACGTTTTTCCATTCGGGAACAGGAAAATCATACTGCCCGGTTCGAATTCGCTTTTTCATTCCCGGTGATATAGCTAGGCCATGATTACTATAAAATGGCGGAAAGCCGCATAAAAGTATATACATAATCACTCCTAGTGACCAGATGTCGCAGATTTTGTCGTACTTTTCCGGCCCTAGGACTTCCGGCGCTAAAAGACGTATACGAAATGAAACGATTAGAAAGAAAATATCAGAATTTATCTTACCAACATAATAAGGTGTATAGCATGGCGTCTGCAATGTATCCTTTGCAAACGTTTCCTTGGCAAACCCGAAATCCGTTAATTTCAGTATGGCGTCTGTACCGGGCGATGTATATAGCAGATTCTCCGGCTTTAAATCACGATGGGCGATATTCATGCTATGTAAATAGTGAACCGCTACACAAATTTCATGCATGATTTGGGCAGCTTCTCGTTCGGTGAATGCGCCGTCTTGGCGATCCTGTATTCTCTGAAATAGCTCGCCACCCTCCATGCATTCCATAACGACCAATAAGCATTTGTTGCCGCTGTATGTATTTTCATAGACATCAATTATATTAACAATATGCTTACAGCCGCTTGCTCGCCAGTGCAAGTCGACTTCACGCCGAGCTTTCGGATTATCGAGTAATACTTTGAGTGCGTATTTAACACCATTACGTCGGCTTGTGCACTGTACAACTTTTCCGTTAATACCAAGGCCTAATACTGTACTCGATATTTCGTAGTCGTCGGTTATGGGAGTTTGCTTGGGAATACGAACAAGATTACTCGCGGAAGGATGATGGTGCTGTTGCGTGTGCTGTTGCTGGAATGCACTAAATGATACATGTGGCTGTTGGGCCATATCTAAACTGTGCTGCAAATTTTATATCGGATTATGTCCTTTGGAATCATTCACTGCAAAGAATAGGAATGCATGTGAAAACGCGAAGAACTAAACGTAGCTTATAATAATATCGATTTAATTTGACAATCAGTGATATTCATAATTCTGCCGGATTGCCAACCGGCATCCTGTAAGCAATCAAATGTAAGTAGAATAAAATCGAAAACCCCTACATTTTAGTAACGCATGTGAATCTAAACCGATTTTTAGTAAATAAAGCTACTGGCCACCGAAAATCGCAAGTATTAGCGTAGAGAGCATAGCGGGGCAGACAGCGGAAACTGAGCAATGCGACGACAAATAAAATTGAGAAATTCAATGAATTAACAGTTTTGTTACGTACTGCAGTTTAGTGAGGGAATTCTTCATACCTAAGTACGCTAGTTTTTCCTCTACAAGTAAGACTTTGAGGACCCCGAATCGCCTTTTTAAATACGGCGATTGTCAATGGTCTAAATTAGTATATAACTTATAACGTTTTTCCACCTATCTGGGCCGTAAGCCAACACTGAGCAGGTTCTTCAAGATCGGCTGGCATGAACGTTTCTCATAAGTTCAAGAGCAAGTAGAATTTCGTTTGACTTCAAGACCTATTTTATCGATTACGAAAAAATTAATCTTTCAATAGAATTCCTACCTTAGACACTAACAAACGGCAAACGCTTACTCCCATCATAAAATGGGTGGTAATATATATATGAGTGGAATGGATCTTTAAAAATACGGTCATAATCATTCAGATTGGTACTCGTCCAATATTCCTCCTGTCCTATTTGCTTTTAATTTATAGCTCCATCGGCACAGCGTAGTGGAATATAGCGCTCTGCCCGAGCGACAGTGCTACTATATCTTCCACATCAAACACTTACATTGACATCCGGCACTATGTCACGCGAAAAGAATGACAACACTGAGGCCTATTGTAATGGCGATATGGATAGCTAGGCACTTTCTTATTTTTTTTCGTATACAAATGCAAAGTGATCGAAGATTGTGCCAACACAATTCAATAGTTAAAAGTTCTGCGACGAGAAACAGAAAAACAATGTACCGAAGCAAAAAAAAAAATCTGGGCCTATTGTAGTTGGAATTGACATATAAGAACAACGTCCGTAACAATCGCTACGAGGCCGATTGACGGTCGAAAATAGCACTCAAGTCACTGACGACAGCTCCAACTTCGAAATTTCTATCGTATTAATTCATTCATCATGGCTTACTCACTCCACTCACATAAGATTCTTGATTCACTGATTTGTGACGTTTCCGTTCGTCACATACTGTAGGCACATCTTTGAATGTCAAGAAAAAGAATAGACAGGCCGCGATGTGTCACACTGAGCGCAATGAGTACGAGTACAGGAAGAGACATGTAACATGAAAATTAAGGCCTCCCCTCCCGCAAAAACCAAGCCAGGTACGTTTTGCAAAACATAGGCCTTTTATGTGGCTCAACTCTTTTCGAGTTTAGTCCCAGATGGGTGAATTTTTTTTTGAATATCTTGTGACAATTGACTAATAATTTTTTTTTTTTAAATACGCCAAAGCGATTATTAAGTTCATCCATGTAAACGGTAAGATCAAATTTAACAGAGAAACGAGTAGAGTTTTTCGCATTGAATTGAGTCGTCTAAAAGCCCCCCATACTTGAATTTTCCCCACAAATTTGTTCAGTGGAGCAAAATCGCTATTCCCTCTTGCTAATTATCGATGACTGAAGTTCCCTACAAAGAGGGAAAAGTCTTACAGTATGGCAGCACTGGAAGTATTATACAATCACGAAAAGTCGGTCGTAATTTGAGGTGCGGAAGCTGCCATTGAAGTTTCAAAGCGGTCGTGAGCTTACGTTCGAGGTTCACAGTTACGTGGTTTGCTTAATTAGGTCCTCAACGATTTGGTGTTAGCGATTTTGCTTTATTAAAAAATTGATAATTGAAGGCAATTATTGAAATTGTGAAATGGCTACACGGCGCATCGCTCAATCTTCCGTAAACTGGTCCGCTCTTGCTGAGCGTGTTCCATCAAATCAAAGGGCCAACTTTAATCTATTTAAAGCTAAAAGTGACAGTTATTTGCGGAGGTAAGATGCTCTGTTATGTATTGTTCTCATTAAATTCAATAAGATTTTCATAGCGTTCTTGCTAATCCCGAGAATCCGCCGAAAATCGACTGGGCCACATATAAGAAAGTTATTCCATTATCGGGCTTAGTCGACAAATTCCAACAACAATATGATGGGATTAAAGTACCGTACCCTGCTGATAATGTGACCCCGCAAATTGAGGCTCAAGAAAAACAGGCACAGGCTGAAATTGCAAATTTCGTCAAGGCCTCGAAGGATAGAATCGCTAGCTATGAGAAAGAAGTTGCTCACTTGAAGTCGCTTCTGCCGTATGATCAAATGACAATGGAAGATTTCCGTGATGCCTTCCCTGATGTGAGAAATTTACAAACTGCACCATGTTCCTATAAGTAACGTTTTTCTCTGCTTTCCAGTTGGCCTTAGACGCGATTAATCGCCCAACATACTGGCCGCATACCCCCGAAGAGGCCTTGGAGAATCAGCCGAAAGAATCGTCAGCGCACCACTAAACGCTCTATCCTCGCCCGATTTAAGTCTCAGGTTACTTACTACACACAAGCCAGTGAGTTTCCATGAAGCTACTTGTGTAGAAATTTAGTTTTCAGGATAATAAAAAGTGAAAGTTGTCTGGAAAATAGTTTTTATTAATGTTGCGAGATGCTGGTGTGGAAAAATAGTTCATTCGCTTCGCGGGGAAAAGCGACGAGGTGTCTTTCGGTCAGCATCAGCATTTCTTTGCAAAACGTCTCCTGGACTCGGATATGGGCGCATTTGAAACAGCGTTCCTGAAGTCGTTGGATCGACGCCGGATTTTGCACTGGTACTATCTGTCAGGCCGTCAGACCATTTCCCACGAGGAATATCAGAGTAAGCCGCGGGATCCATTGGATCCAGAGGGTCATCAGCGCCACATGAACGTGGGTGTTTTTTGCTACGGTTTTGACGTACTGCCTTATCTAGGTCCCGTGATTTTACTTTTTTCCTTGGTGGCGGTATTGGCTCGGGGGATGGAGTAGTCTGTCGCTATATGAAAATTGTTCAAAGAATATTGTACATCAATCAAAAATCAATCAGAAAATCTTACCCAGTTAGGTGGGGAAACAGATTCATCTAAAAGTTTTTGTATATCTCCAACTGTCATGGTTTCTCCTTCAGCATCAATGGCTTGGCTTTCCTCCAGCTCTCTTCGCATTACGGCAGCACATTTCGAAGGCTGAGACTTAGGGTGACCAGGAGGGAGCCAGGACACCATATCATCTGTTGTATTCCAATAATAATGAACAGCACTGGAATTGATTAAAGCTTTGAAATTGAATGGAGCGATTAGAATCGACTACGTACCAACCGTAATCATAGACTTCCAGCCAATTTTTCGGTAGTGGGTACATTTTTAACAATCGATTTCGCCGGCGTATGTAAGATGTCTTGGGCTGCAATATTCCATCGCCCCAGCGATTCATACAATAAACAGAGCACTTGTGGTACATATTGTATTTATTGGGACAACCTTTATAACCGGTAGCATTTGTTTCACCAATACGGCGCTTCATTCGCTCGATCCAAAAACTTTGTGGCTTGCGTACGGGTTCAACGTCATACTGCGAAGGGTCTTCTACGTCATCGTAATCCTCGGCAATGATTTCTTCGTTCCCCGCATTGTTCCGGGCTGCAGAATATTGCATATATTAGTTATATCACCCAACCATAATTTCACACTATACTACCTGATATACCTCCATCGACTATTCCACGATTTGCAAGCCTTTTTAGTAATGCAGGCGGAAGGGGCATTGAGATATAATTTTATAATAACAATTTATAAATCTCCGAAATACTTCACAGTGCACACTGACTGTATATGCCAACAAACTGTTTTGAGTATGTCCTACGATAACCTCTACGGTAAATTACCCAAGATAACGATCAAAAACGTTGTGGAGAGGACGTCGCGAAACAGTTTGCTTCAGCGGTTATACCAGGAATCTGTTCAATATTCTTGCATAGCGGCTACTAGCTGCTATTATAACAGCTCCCATGTCACGAAATAGCTACTTTCTGATGCTTGCTATTTGACAGTCGGCTACGGAATAGCTGCTACGGTAGCAGCTGTAAACAAAGATTCAAATTAAAAAAAAAAAAAACTGAAAAAATAATATTATTGAGTTGTGGTGTGTATAAGGCCACCTACTGCTTCATCTAGTTACTGTGAGTTTTGACATTTGCTAAAGTGATGCTATGCTAGCTTTTGAAACAGCTATAGCATGCACATTGAACACACCCCAGGTGAGACAAATCTTGTTTTTGGAAGACCGAGGTAGAAACTGATATTCATTCGGACTAAAATGGATAGTCATCATTTTTTCGATGTTTCTTTTCGCTCATTCTCATCTCTATCAAAAGTCCGGGAAGAGTGAATTTATTTTGGAAATTTTGTTGTAATTTTACTAAGTTTTACTGCTCAGTAAACTGTTCACGAATTCGTGTGACATGGCGCACCGATCCGATTCATATGTTGATTCATGTAAACGGTAAGATCAACTTTAACAGAGAATCGAGAAGAATTTTTCGTATGGTTTTATTATTGTATTGTTTATATTTAATGTTCTATGAATCCTTTGGCGTATCTTATATAAAAAATTCCTTGTATATAACAATGCATTCCTTGAACCAGAGACAACGGTGCTCTACCGCATTAATTAACACTAAAAACGCGCCAAACTGCCAAACGCCCGACGAAAATTTTTAGACTACAATTCATATCAGTTGTTGAAATCGAAATTCAAATGATTTCACTCAATCAATTCAAACGATGTAGATAAAATTTCTATTCAAATTCAAATCGAAATTCAAATTTCCACCCTCGTAAATATCAAGTTCTTGGATGTGTCAAAGTTGAAACAATTTCAACTTGAACTGCGTTCGGCTGCGCTTAGCTGCGTCGTGTCGACGTAGAATGTGCTCATAACAATGGAAAACCCTTATGATCAACTAATCTGACAGCTACGCCGCGCTTGACTACGTTAGACACCGTTGCAGTGTACTTCAGCGGCAAAAAATACATTATTCGCGCACCCACATTACAGTGGCAGCACTGAATGTAAGGACAAGTCAGAAAGGGCCTTTTGAAAACAAGGGAGATCGAGAGCTGGCTGCTGTTGGGAAAGGAAAAAGGATAAGTCTATGTGTTGGCGCTGCCTTGACTTACATTCGGCTAAGGTGGGTATATATTCTTGTGCTTTCGCGTCTAAGTGTGCTCGAAAATTTGATGGTGGTGTCATCGGAAATCTCCAAGTTCATGCCGATTGACCATTGATTTGATTTGATAAATGTGTGGCTCCCGATTAGTTGCTTCGCAGGTTAATGGAGAATCATTTTCTTATCATTGCGAGTGTGCTCGTTTTATGAAAACGAGATAAACATGTATGCTGAGTTTTCGAAAAAGTGAAAAAGTACCAGTTGTGGTATCGCCTGTGATTGGAAGAATGTAAGGATATGTGCGAACCTTCTAAATCTGTCACCGCTCCTGATTTTCATCGCCCGTTTACCTTTCGGATTCGTTAAGCAGTCATTTTCACGCGTTTTAAGTGCTGTTCGCATGTCATTGGCCGATCCCGTCACAGAAAAAAAATCAAATTTCCTCCGGGTTTTTACCATAGATGTCATCTGCTGACATGTATCCTGATCAATAAAAGGTATTCCATCTGGTTTTTGACAAAGTGATGTTTACGACCGTACTAGAAGTTAGTCATCAGGATAACTATCCCGTCAGTCTGTGCAAAATGCGGCCACTTGTGTCGCCAATCGGCATTACCATACATATTACAGATCTTACTCTAGTGAGTTAAACAATTGCTATCGGCAAAAAAAAAGTTCAGTTCGATACCGTGGATCAAAATGCTTGATGTTTTTAATTACGATATTCGGCTGAGTATCGCGGATTCAATTATTAGCAAAATTTAGCGTTTGATTGTCAACTCGTAATTTCAAAATAATCCGAGTGTGCCGTAGTTACG